>CAJHQQ010000746.1:0-146169 GCA_905132885.1 Moricandia moricandioides
GTGATTTGTAGACAAGTTGTGGCCTCGTTAAAAACCTTCCTCCTGGAAAACCTCGTGGGACAAAACCAAAAGCAAGGAAAAGAGCACGCACTCCATGTCTGCCTAGACACTACCTCAGTTTGGTGTAGAGATGGCTTGAATGGTGATCAAGACATCTCGGATCAAACCTTGTCCAAGACCTTCTTGTTGTGGATGTGAAGTGAGTAATCCAACAACATTCTCCTTTAGCTTCTTGACTCTGGAACGAGTCATGGGACCTTCAGGAATGGCTAGAGCATCCTCACCGAGTGGTTGATGCATTGTGGCTTCATGTGGCTCATCTAGACCCTCCTTGTCCTCCTTAGTGATCCGGTCCATGATCACCTCATATGCACTCTTAAAGGTTGCATGCTTGGTGCTTTCCAGGATCACATCAGCACACTTCTTTTAGAGAGAGAGAGAGCCGCAAAGATGAATAAACTTGTATAGAAAAGATTGGATGATTACATAAGGGTGTAGAGAACCCTTTAAATAAGAAACCAGAGACAAATCCTCTAGGGTTTCGACATGAACCAAAAAAGGAAAGAACTAAAACTATAGTCTATAAGTTTAAAATGAACTAAAATGCAACTTCTCTTAGTCTTGGACCGAGAATAGCACTTAGGTGATGTGTAGACAAGTTGTGGCCTCGTTAAAAACCTTCCTCCTGGAAAACCTCGTGGGACAAAACCAAAAGCAAGGAAAAGAGCACGCACCCCATGTCTTGCCTAGACACTAACTCAGTTTGGTGTAGAGATGGCTTGAATGGTGATCAAGACATCTCGGATCAAACCTTGTCCAAGACCTTCTTGTTGTGGATGTGAAGTGAGTAATCCAACAACATTCTCCTTTAGCTTCTTGACTCTGGAACGAGTCATGGGACCTTCAGGAATGGCTAGAGCATCCTCACCGAGTGGTTGATGCATTGTGGCTTCATGTGGCTCATCTAGACCCTCCTTGTCCTCCTTAGTGATCCGGTCCATGATCACATCATATGCACTCTTAAAGGTTGCTTGCTTGGTGCTTTCCAGGATCACATCATCCCCTCCCTCTTCAAAAAGATTTGTCCTCAAATCTGTTTTACCTACAATAGAGGGGACCAAGTCAGTAACATTGAAGTTTAAAATCAGATTACACTTACCTTGCAAGCCTCTTTGATAGGCATTGTTCCTGACTGGTTTGGATATGTAGAAGGCACTAATCCATTTAGTTCCTGATTCATTACTTAAACCTGACATGTTGAAACAAAGCAAGTTAGCACATGAAAGTTTATCAAAGAGTAATAATCTTATCCCAAATTGGTTTTTGCTCGGTTTTGGCTTGTGTGCTGCTTCTGGTGGTGCTTCTTTGATGAGGATGAAGCTAGTGACGTCCTGGTGCTTATCCTGATCCAAATCAGGTGGCTTGAACCGCTTGTCTTCCACATGCTTGTTCTTCCTTGATGAACCCCTGGTGAGGAGATCCTTTTTGTCCGAGAACCCTTAATAAGAAACCAGAGACAAATCCTCTAGGGTTTCGACAATGAACCAAAAAAGGAAAGAAATAAAACTATAGTCTAAGTTTAACATAAGTTTAGAATGAAATAAAAATGGAACTTCATGTAGTCTTGGACCGAGAATAGCACTTAGGTGATTTGTAGACAAGTTGTGGCCTCGTTAAAAACCTCCCTCCTGGAAAACCTCATGGGACAAAACCAAAAGCAAGGAAAAGAGCACGCACTCCATGTCTGCCTAGACACTACCTCAGTTTGGTGTAGAGATGGCTTGAATGGTGATCAAGACATCTCAGATCAAACCTTGTCCAAGACCTTCTTGTTGTGGATGTGAAGTGAGTAATCCAACAACATTCTCCTTTAGCTTCTTGACTCTGGAACGAGTCATGGGACCTTCAGGAATGGCTAGAGCATCCTCACCGAGTGGTTGATGCATTGTGGCTTCATGTGGCTCATCTAGACCCTCCTTGTCCTCCTTAGTGATCCGGTCCATGATCACCTCATATGCACTCTTAAAGGTTGCATGCTTGGTGCTTTCCAGGATCACATCATCCCCTCCCTCTTCAAAAAGATTTGTCCTCAAATCTGTTTTACCTTGCAAGCCTCTTTGATAGGCATTGTTGCTGACTGGTTTGGATATGTAGAAGGCACTAATCCATTTAGTTCCTGATTCATTACTTAAACCTGACATGTTGAAACAAAGCAAGTTAGCACATGAGAGTTTATCAAAGAGTAATAATCTTATCCCAAATTGGTTTTTGCTCGGTTTTGGCTTGTGTGCTGCTTCTGGTGGTGCTTCTTTGATGAGGTTGAAGCTAGTGACGTCCTGGTGCTTATCCTGATCCAAATCAGGTGGCTTGAACCGCTTGTCTTCCACATGCTTGTTCTTTCTTCTTGTATGCTTCCAAGCTTCATCATAATCTGCACATGGCTCTTTTGACAAAAACAAGTGCATCATATCTGTGTAATGGGTAAAAAAACTCTTGAAAACATGATCACTTACTTTGGCATGCTCACCTGGTCGCCATATATAGGATTGGGATGTTTTAAACTCAGGAAACTTCAAAGATAGCCCATACAGGATCACCCGAGTTGTAGAACCCATAACTCTTTCATCTGAAAAGTTTTGGACTTGATTCCAATTCGACGTGAGACCCGGATGAGTTAAGTTTCCATGGCAGTCGAGTTTGATGGTTAACTCCTTGTGGTTGTTGAGATATGACCCTCGGACTGTCCCTATGTCAAGGCTGGCGGCTAGACAGTTTCCAAGGTTTGATGGTTGCATCTTCAACTTAGCCAACAACCCATTCTTGATACTCTGATCATTATCATAGCTTCTCTTTTTGAAAATGGTAGATCTCAAAACATTTTTACCTGTACCCACAGCAAGCAAATCAGGCTTCATGTTCTTCTTTGAGTTTAGATAGTTACCCCGGGTTGGTTTCTTTGGAGATTGTTGTAGACTAAGTTCCTCTGGTGGTTTCCCTTTGATTTGAGAAGAAAACATGAGTTCTTCTCCTGCTCCAGTAATCACTTCACCATTGACTCTAGTGACTTCTTCATCTCCAATTACATTTTGATAATCTTTACATTGGTACTGAAGTTGCTGCATATCTGGTGGCTTCCATATCTTGATATGGTCAAGATGCAAGTCCTTTTGATCAACTTCAAACTCCTTATGACCCCAACTTGTTCTAGCACGAACAGAGCACTCTCCAAGGGTGATAATCTTGTGGAAATATTCTCCAGGTCTCCACGAGTAGGTCTGTGACCTTCCAGCACAATCAGACATAAGTTCCTCTTGGGAAAGATCCAAACCGGCATGTTTTGCAAAACTAGCAATATCTTGATGATCAGAAGGCCATTTTCTGTATTGTCTGGTTTGTTGGATCCGTGACTGATTTGGCTTCATTCTCCTGTTGGTTTCATAGTGAAACTCTTGCTGAGCTGAGACGTGCAACCCCTTATCTTCAAAGGATGAGAAATCTACAAAATCAAATGTTGGTGCAGCTGAATTCTTCTTAATCTGTTTGATCTTGTTCTTTTGATTCCAGACCTCTCCTCCAGGCTCAAATACAACATGTCTCATATCCAAGTCGTGTCTTGATAGCTCCACTTCTCCTTTCTTGTACCAAACAAAAGGAGTGAACAGAAAAGTACCTAAGAAGGTCCTTTGGAAATCACCTGGATCAAAGACAATTAGTTGATTCATTCTACGAGCTCTCTGAGGTTCCCTGGGTGTCTCCTCTACTACCATGTGTTGTGTTAAAGGGACCATGACGTTCTGAACAGGCTGTTCTTCTTTATGAAAGGTATGGGAGGTCACCTTGTCTTGATCTTCTTGGATAGGCGCAACTGGTGCTGGTTCTTGGTGTTGTGTTTCAATGGATGGACGTGTTGTGTTGGTCCGTTTGATTTGCTTCTCCACACCCATCATTACTTGTAACAATGCCTCCTTAACCTCTTCACTGAATAAACAGGATTGTTTATCTTCTTTAGATGGCTTAGAGACTGGTTCCTTTCCATCAAGGCTTTCAATCTTCTTCTCCCACTCAGCCTTGCCATGGAATGGGGGTATCTTGATCTTCCAACCAGCAAGCTCATCTCCCTGGTTCATCCTTCTCTTCTGGACACGCCTATGTCTTCTTGAGGATGAACTGAGGTGCTCATACTCATTGTCAGTCTCCTTATGCTGTGATCCTGGAAAGCACCAAAGAATGGAAGCATGAACCTGAACTTGAAGAGCTTGAGGATGCAACATTTAAGAGTGCATTTGATGTGATCAAGGATCGGATCACTAAGGAGAACAAGAAGAGTCTAGATGAACCACAAGAAGCCACATTGCACCAACAACTTGGTGATGATGCTCTAGCCATTCCTGAAGGTCCCATGACTCGTTCCAGAGTCAAGAAGCTTAAAGAGAATGTTGTTGGATTACTCACTTCACATCCACAACAACAAAGTCTTGGACAAGGTCTGATCCGAGATGTCTTGATCACCATTCAAGCCATCTCTACATCAAGCTGAGTTAGTGTCTAGGCAAGACATGGGGTGTGTGCTCTTTTCCTTGCTTTTGGTTTTGTCCCACGAGGTTTTCCAGGAGGGAGGTTTTTAACGAGGCCACAACTTGTCTACACATCACCTAAGTGCTATTCTCGGTCCAAGACTACATGAAGTTCCATTTTTATTTCATTCTAAACTTATGTTAAACTTAGACTATAGTTTTCTTTCTTTCCTTTTTTGGTTTATGGTCGAAACCCTAGAGAGTATGTTCTCTGGTTTCTTATTTAAAGGGGTTCTCTACACCCTATTGTAATCATCCAATCTTTTCTATACAAGTTACATTCATCTTTGCGGCTCTCTCTCTCTCTAAAAGAAGTGTGCCGAGTCTGGTGTGTCATATCCAGAGCCTAAGGGTGTCTAGTTTGGTGTGTAATATCCAAACCATTCATCTAGGAGTATCAAGAGATCATCCATCCCTCTTGTGTCACCATCCATTCCACACGCCTCGAAGGACTTGAGTCTTTTGATTCGTTCTTGCAAGGATTATCCATTCCCATCAACCAAAGAGCATCCTAGGGACGCATCAGGTGGTATCAGAGCAACTTTGGTTGGGAAGTATTCGCTATCCCTTCTTGTTTCTTTGTGTTTATCATTCGCATATCTAGAGAAGGAAGTACTCGCTCTCTCTCTTTGCGATTGTTCTTGTTTTGTTTCTTGTTTGTGTTCTTTTGTTGTTTCATCTTTATCACCTTGAATAAGCAGTAGAACTGATTTGTTTAGGGCTGCTCTTGTGCATAAGATATTAGACAAGGAATTTTAAGACTTTCCTTTCTTGGTTTTTTCGAAAAACCCTAGAGAGAGAAGAACCCTAGCCGCATGCATCATCTTGTCGATCACTTTGTGCATTAGTTTAGCTTGTCTATCACCTTGAACACGAGCATATTGAGGCTATTAGGGTGCTAGAAAACCTTAGGAGTGATTAGGAAAAAGCTTAGAAGTGTTTCCTTTTTGCTTGAATCTTTTTCCTTTTTGCTTGCCGATTTCCTTTTCACTTTTGTCTTGCATTGTAAGCTTGTTTGCTTTTCCTTTTTGCTTGTTTTCTTTTTCCTTTTTGCTTGTCTTGTTCCCTAGAAACCTTTTACTGGTTATTTTGGTTACCTTTGCGTGCAGGAAGCATGGAAACCGAGTCTGAAGAAGAAGCTTCACTCGCCAGGAAGGACAAGTATCTCATGGTGGCTATGTCGGCTCAACTTAACCAAAACATGGTAGCAACCATGACCAAGATGTTGAGGACCAACCTCAGTGACATCAGAAGAGAGTTGAGAGAAGACATAAGGAGAGCTACTAGTCACTTACCAAACCAAGAGACTAGGAGAGAAGAGAGACCACAAGCGGCACACCAAGCAAATCGCCAAACAACTCGCCAAGAACATTATGGTTATAAGGAGACTGACAATGAGTATGAGCACCTCAGTTCATCCTCAAGAAGACATAGGCGTGTCCAGAAGAGAAGGATGAACCAGGGAGATGAGCTTGCTGGTTTGAAGATCAAGATACCCCCATTCCATGGCAAGGCTGAGTGGGAAAAGAAGATTGAAAGCCTTGATGGAAAGGAACCAGTCTCTAAGCCATCTAAAGAAGATAAACAATCCTGTTTATTCAGTGAAGAGGTTAAGGAGGCATTGTTACAAGTAATGATGGGTGTGGAGAAGCAAATCAAACGGACCAACACAACACGTCCATCCATTGAAACACAACACCAAGAACCAGCACCAGTTGCGCCTATCCAAGAAGATCAAGACAAGGTGACCTCCCATACCTTTCATAAACAAGAACAGCCTGTTCAGAACGTCATGGTCCCTTTAATACAACACATGGTAGCAGAGAAGACACCCATGGAACCTCAGAGAGCTTGTAGAATGAATCAACTACATGTCTTTGATCCATGTGATTTCCAAAGGACCTTCTTAGGTACTTTTCTGTTCACTCCTTTTGTTTGGTACAAGAAAGGAGAAGTGGAGCTATCAAGACACGACTTGGATATGAGACATGTTGTATTTGAGCCTGGAGGAGAGGTCTGGAATCAAAAGAACAAGATCAAACAGATTAAGAAGAATTCAGCTGCACCAACATTTGATTTTGTAGATTTCTCATCCTTTGAAGATAAGGGGTTGCACGTCTCAGCTCAGCAAGAGTTTCACTATGAAACCAACAGGAGAATGAAGCCAAATCAGTCACGGATCCAACAAACCAGACAATACAGAAAATGGCCTTCTGATCATCAAGATATTGCTAGTTTTGCAAAACATGCCGGTTTGGATCTTTCCCAAGAGGAACTTATGTCTGATTGTGCTGGAAGGTCACAGACCTACTCGTGGAGACCTGGAGAATATTTCCACAAGATTACCACCCTTGGAGAGTGCTCTGTTCGTGCTAGAACAAGTTGGGGTCATAAGGAGTTTGAAGTTGATCAAAAGGACTTGCATCTTGACCATATCAAGATATGGAAGCCACCAGATATGCATCAACTTCAGTACCAATGCAAAGATTATCAAAATGTAATTGGAGATGAAGAAGTCACTAGAGTCAATGGTGAAGTGATTACTGGAGCAGGAGAAGAACTCATGTTTTCTTCTCAAATCAAAGGGAAACCACCAGAGGAACTTAGTCTACAACAATCTCCAAAGAAACCAACCCGGGGTAACTATCTAAACTCAAAGAAAAACATGAAACCTGATTTGCTTGCTGTGAGTACAGGTCAAACTGTTTTGAGATCTACCATTTTGGAAAAAAGAAGCTATGATAATGATCAGAGTATCAAGAATGGGTTGTTGGTTAAGTTGATGAAGCAACAATCAAACCTTGGAAACTGTCTAGCCGCCAGCCTTGACATAGGGACAGTCCGAGGGTCATATCTCAACAACCACAAGGAGTTAACCATCAAACTCGACTGCCATGGAAACTTAACTCATCAGGGGCTCACGTGATACGCCCTAAATTAAAGGATCACTCTGAAATTGGTGAGGGATAATCCTTGACTCCAATGGAACGTGAAACTCCAAAGAAACAAGGCGGTGGATCGAATGGTATGACACAAGAGATGCGGAAGCTCTTGATTTACCGTGGATAGTTAGGTCGCACAGAGGATGCGGAAGGCCTCTGATATTCCAACTCAATGCCCTAGGATATGACGCACCTAGACGACAATGAGGTTGACCCCCTGGATATGACGCACCAGGACGGATCGGTTTGATCCCTTGGATATGACGCACCAAGACAGATCGAAAAGTTCCCGAAGGAACAAAACTGAGAAACACTCTCAAGATTCCAAAAATATAACTCACAACTTATTTTATTTCAATGGAGATTACAACTTATTTATAGGAAACTAAACTTGCTCACAAAGCTAGTTATTTAATAGTCTAGGAAATCACAAAACAATGCATGGAGGAGAGAGAAGCTTTCCATGCAATTTATTCTCCAATTTTCGTCACTCTTTTTAGACAGCAAGGAAACCACTTGATTTTGGATCTTCTTGGGCTTGGAACTTGATAAAATTGGGCTGATTTTGATGTATAACCTCTTGGACCATTTTCCTGACCAAAACACACGCAAAAACCATCACTTTTAGCCCACCTCGTCCACACACACACACCCATAAGCCAAGACTTCTTTCTATTTGTTTCTGTTGCTGATTCAGGTTACATCATCACGTCGAATTGGAATCAAGTCAAACCCTTCTCAGATGAAAGAGTTATGGGTTCTACAAATCGGGTGATCCTGTATTGGCTATCTTTGAACTTTTCTAAGTTTAAAACATCTCAATCCTATATATGGCGACCAGGTGAGCATGCTAAGGTAAGTGATCATGTTTTCAAGAGTTCTTTTATCAATTACACAGATATGATGCACTTGTTTTTGTCAAAAGAGCCATGTGCAGATTATGATGAAGCTTGGAAGCATACAAGAAGGAAGAACAAGCATGTGGAAGACAAGCGGTTCAAGCCACCTGATTTGGATCAGGATAAGCACCAGGACGTCACTAGCTTCATCCTCATCAAAGAAGCACCACCAGAAGCAGCACACAAGCCAAAACCGAGCAAAAACCAATTTGGAATAAGATTATTACTCTTTGATAAACCTTCATGTGCTAACTTGCTTTGTTTCAACATGTCAGGTTTAAGTAATGAATCAGGAACTAAATGGATTAGTGCCTTCTACATATCCAAACCAGTCAGCAACAATGCCTATCAAAGAGGATTGCAAGGTAAGTGTAATCTGATTTTAAACTTCAATGTTACTGATTTGGTCCCCTCTATTGTAGGTAAAACAGATTTGAGGACAAATCTTTTTGAAGAGGGAGGGGATGATGTGATCCTGGAAAGCACCAAAGAATGGAAGCATGAACCTGAACCTGAAGAGCTTGAGGATGCAACATTTAAGAGTGCATTTGATGTGATCAAGGACCGGATCACTAAGGAGAACAAGAAGAGTCTAGATGAACCACAAGAAGCCACATTGCACCAACAACTTGGTGATGATGCTCTAGCCATTCCTGAAGGTCCCATGACTCGTTCCAGAGTCAAGAAGCTTAAAGAGAATGTTGTTGGATTACTCACTTCACATCCACAACAACAAAGTCTTGGACAAGGTCTGATCCGAGATGTCTTGATCACCATTCAAGCCATCTCTACATCAAGCTGAGTTAGTGTCTAGGCAAGACATGGGGTGTGTGCTCTTTTCCTTGCTTTTGGTTTTGTCCCACGAGGTTTTCCAGGAGGGAGGTTTTTAACGAGGCCACAACTTGTCTACACATCACCTAAGTGCTATTCTCGGTCCAAGACTACATGAAGTTCCATTTTTATTTCATTCTAAACTTATGTTAAACTTAGACTATAGTTTTCTTTCTTTCCTTTTTTGGTTTATGGTCGAAACCCTAGAGAGTATGTTCTCTGGTTTCTTATTTAAAGGGGTTCTCTACACCCTATTGTAATCATCCAATCTTTTCTATACAAGTTACATTCATCTTTGCGGCTCTCTCTCTCTCTAAAAGAAGTGTGCCGAGTCTGGTGTGTCATATCCAGAGCCTAAGGGTGTCTAGTTTGGTGTGTAATATCCAAACCATTCATCTAGGAGTATCAAGAGATCATCCATCCCTCTTGTGTCACCATCCATTCCACACGCCTCGAAGGACTTGAGTCTTTTGATTCGTTCTTGCAAGGATTATCCATTCCCATCAACCAAAGAGCATCCTAGGGACGCATCACCTTATAACCATAATGTTCTTGGCGAGTTGTTTGGCGATTTGCTTGGTGTGCCGCTTGTGGTCTCTCTTCTCTCCTACTCTCTTGGTTTGGTAAGTGACTAGTAGCTCTCCTTATGTCTTCTCTCAACTCTCTTCTGATGTCACTGAGGTTGGTCCTCAACATCTTGGTCATGGTTGCTACCATGTTTTGGTTAAGTTGAGCCGACATAGCCACCATGAGATACTTGTCCTTCCTGGCGAGTGAAGCTTCTTCTTCAGACTCGGTTTCCATGCTTCCTGCACGCAAAGGTAACCAAAATAACCAGTAAAAGGTTTCTAGGGAACAAGACAAGCAAAAAGGAAAAAGAAAACAAGCAAAAAGGAAAAGCAAACAAGCTTACAATGCAAGACAAAAGTGAAAAGGAAATCGGCTAGAAAAAGGAAATCGATTCAAGCAAAAAGGAAAAAGATTCAAGCAAAAAGGAAACACTTCTAAGCTTTTTCCTAATCACTCCTAAGGTTTTCTAGCACCCTAATAGCCTCAATATGCTCGTGTTCAAGGTGATAGACAAGCTAAACTAATGCACAAAGTGATCAACAACAAGGTACATGCGGCTAGGGTTTTTATCTCTCTAGGGTTTTCGCATGAAACCAAAAAGGAAAGTCTAAAATTTCTTGTCTAAACACTTATGCAGTCACGAGCAGCCCCTAAACAAAGAGTTCTAATGCTTATTCAAGATGATATAGATTGATATAGATGATACACGGATGAGACAAACAAAAAGAAACAAGAGAATACAAAGGATAGCGAGTACTTCCCAACCAAAGTTGCTCTGATACCACCTGATGCGTCCCTAGGATGCTCTTTGGTTGATGGGAATGGATAATCCTTGCAAGAACGAATCAAAAGACTCAAGTCCTTCAAGGCGTGTGGATTGGATGGTGACACAAGAGGGATGGATGATCTCTTGATACTCCTAGATGAATGGTTTGGATATTACACACCAAACTAGACACCCTTAGGCTCTGGATATGACACACCAGACTCGGCACACTTCTTTTTAGAGAGAGAGAGAGCCGCAAAGATGAATGTAACTTGTATAGAAAAGATTGGATCGTTACATAAGGGTGTAGAGAACCCTTTAAATAAGAAACCAGAGACAAATCCTCTAGGGTTTCGACAATGAACCAAAAAAGGAAAGAATAAAACTATAGTCTAAGTTTAACATAAGTTTAGAATGAAATAAAAATGGAACTTCATGTAGTCTTGGACCGAGAATAGCACTTAGGTGATTTGTAGACAAGTTGTGGCCTCGTTAAAAACCTCCCTCCTGGAAAACCTCGTGGGACAAAACCAAAAGCAAGGAAAAGAGCACGCACTCCATGTCTGCCTAGACACTACCTCAGTTTGGTGTAGAGATGGCTTGAATGGTGATCAAGACATCTCAGATCAAACCTTGTCCAAGACCTTCTTGTTGTGGATGTGAAGTGAGTAATCCAACAACATTCTCCTTTAGCTTCTTGACTCTGGAACGAGTCATGGGACCTTCAGGAATGGCTAGAGCATCCTCACCGAGTGGTTGATGCATTGTGGCTTCATGTGGCTCATCTAGACCCTCCTTGTCCTCCTTAGTGATCCGGTCCATGATCACCTCATATGCACTCTTAAAGGTTGCATGCTTGGTGCTTTCCAGGATCACATCAATCTTCAAGGATGTGGTTCCACAAACCCTTACTCCCCACTGCTGTCTTCACCACACGAGACCATAGGAGGTAGTTTCCCCCCTTTAGAACCACTGGAATCACCGTAGTCTTAGTTCCTTCCATCTTGAAGCTTCCCGGATGAAAAAGGTGTTCTTGAGTGTTCTTGAGCAAGAAATGAAATCAAACCCCAGATTCAAGTGAACCTGGCTCTGATACCATGAAAACTAAAGAGATATCTGAGGTAATAAGAGTATTTGAGACGTTGAAAGAGATTAGAAGAGATTGAAAGAGACTCGGAGGCTAAAGATTGAGAGAAGACTATGAATCCATTTCTGGATATGAAGAACTAGAGAGAGAGTAAGAGAGACTCGAAATGTTTGCTTGTTTATTCATCTGAGTATAGGTTACAATATATAGGAGAGCATTAACCTTAGCCACAAACGGTCATAAAGGTTAAGGTTAATAAGAGGGAAACGTGGTTAGTCTAAGGGAGAGGCGCGCCTTCATTTGAATACTTGGCTGAGGAAGCTTGATGCCTTTGGCATCTTGACTAGATGCCTTCTCCTTTCCAGCCCGAGCCAGCCTGTCTTGGTCAAGCCTTATCCGTGAGCTTCTTCCCTTCTTTTACCGGATAAGAGGCAAGTTAACTTCAACTTAACCTTGCACCATTTACCTTTGCTTCTCCCTTCCTTGTGCCACACGTTCTTGCCTTGCACGGATAGGGATGTGTACGGCCTAGGGCTATCCGTACACTTTTGCCCTATTTTTGCACAAGCTCAAAATGTGTTCAAGTTATGTTTGAACACACCTTGGTCGAGTTGTCCGTACAGTAGGCCGTACTGTCCGTACACTCGCCCTAGCTTTGCACTTCTTTCCTCTTGATCCCATTCCTTTGGTTTAAGCTTCTCATCCTCTCCTATACTCAGATCACCACTTGCTCCATCTCTTATTTGGTTCAACAAAAACTTTCTCATCCATGGTGTTTCCAGAAGCTATTCTCAGTTCATCCTCCTCTCTCATGTTTGTCCTGAAGAAAGAAGACCAATGGAAGCTTGTCCAAGCCATTCTTCTCTACTGTCCAAGGAGAAACCTTTGAAGAAGGAAGCTTTCAACTTGGATCTTGGTGTGGCGAATCAAACATGAAGAAAGGTGGTCTCTTTGGCATGATGGGATCAAGGGGAAGGTCAAGCAAAGAAGGAGATGTTGGTTCCCAAACCAACTACCCAAATCTGTCCATTCATGAATCGGTTAACCATGGAGGTTCAAGGAACCAGCCCAGGTTCCTTGACTGTAAGATAACTCCCTTCCCCTATATAAAGCTTGAGACTTTTTGGTATGGCAGTGTGTTGTGGTGTTTGTTCATGTCCTGAGGACCATATAAAGCCTGCTAGTTGCTGTCGCAGGATTCTTGAAGGTTTTGTGTGGTGTTTTGATGTTAAAGGCCATTTCTTGTTCACTGCTTGAATGTGTATTAGGGTGCTAGATTGTATATCTGCTCCAGTGATTGCATTCATGACTGATTAGAACTTGTTAAGGTGTTCTCCTATCATCATTCACTGGATTGTTACTGCCTTAAGTTAATGCATCTAGATTAAAGTCAGATGCAAATTAAGGAATTGTTTAAAATTATCTAAGTAGCTTGTCTTGAATCTGATATGATCTTGCTTGTGCTTAGAGAGTTTGCTTGCCAAGATTAGAACTTGATAATCTCTTGTTTAATCTGTTGCATAGCTTAAGACATTAGTGATCAAACTTGATGGTTAGTCAAGGTTTGATCCTAATGCAAATGTGGCCTAATCTGTTCTGGAGTTTGAGTGCTGTACAGGGACATAAAATGTTCAGTGTCTAACCAAACCAATTAAGAAAAGGCGTTGCCCATTGATAAGCAATGGAGAGATTGCTTGTGTGTAGAGATGGTGGCGTTAAGACACTGCTGTGGAAGTAGTGTGCTGCTAGTTCAAGAGGCACACAAGTAGGAGTGGTCATCACACAAGTCCATGGATGACTAGTGACCAAAGGCACTGGAGTTAAAGAAATGGTGAACACGGTTTTCGTTTTCTCTTGAGCTCATTCCAAGTTTGGACTCAAATCTCAACCAAAATGGAGGAAGAAACTCAAGAGAGCTACCAGAAGTACCATCAAGCTCAGTGACCTGTTTTATTCCCACTAGTGCAAGTCCAAGAAGAAGACAAACCAAGATCAAAATCAAGAGGTTGCATTGGTGGTTAGTGTGGGGGTTAAGCATCAAGTCCGAAGAGGATGGAGGTGTTCCTCATTAGCTGTGTCATGAAGCTGCCTGTTTAGCAGTAATGACTAGAGAAGAGTTGGGTTAAACCCAACAAGAAACATTGAAGCTTGTCCATGGAGGTTTAAGGAATCAGCCCGGATTCCTTAGTTGTAAGCAACCTCCTATCCCTTAATAAGTGTTTATATCTTGTTATGCATTGAGTAAGTTTGCCCCAGGATCTCCTGGATTGGTTATTGCATTGTTTTGAGATTTGATTGCTTTTGCAGTAGCTTATACATCATAGATGTCTTAAAGCATTTAAAAGTTTTTTGCATCATTGTGTTGATTGTCTATCTTGCATAAGCATTAGAGTGGTTGTTTAGGATTGTTTTGTGCATTGTCATAACTCCAAATCGCCATGAATGTGCTGTAGAACTGAGTAGAATGTCTCTGCTACTTGCATCATGAGAATTTATAGGCTGCTTTACATTCATACGCATCTAGGTAGTGATTCAATCCAGTTCAGTGCTGCTTAGATGTTAATGACATAGTTAATCCATCAGAGATATCAAGTAGGACTTAGAAGTTTGTCTAAACTACTTGAATCTATGGTCTTGATGAAACTATTGTTCATTAACATGTCTAGTCATTTCTTGCATTCTGCTTAGGTTGTTTAGGATAGATCATATAACGGTTAGTTCATTCGGATTGAATCATGTGCATTCATATAGTTGATGTCTAGGATTGTTGCATTCATATATGGTGCATTTAAAAATCTAGCCTAGTTGCAAGTGCATTGTCTCAAGCTTGCATTGCATCTAGAGAAGTTTAAAACTGCTTAATCTTGTTCCTGTGTTGTGCTTGTTTTCAAGATTAATGCTTTGTTGAGGCATTGGTGATCAAACCAGATATGTGATCTTGGTTTGGTCCCAATGGGATGGTCTAATCTTGCATTGAGTTGTGGTGATGTTAGGTACACAGGAAGTGATACAGTGACAAACCAAACTAAGATGACAAGATAAAGGTCTAATGCCATTGCATATCATCACTGGACGTGTCAGTCCACAAACCTACATGAAGAGTAGTGTGATTGAGTATGCAATGAGAGATTGATGCCATTGTATGATACCACTTGGACTTGTCAGTCCCAAAGCCTACAAGAAGTGTAGAGTGGGATATCATACAATGAGAGACTACCTTGTGAGGGCTCTTAAGGTGATTCAAACACCATTAGTTCCTGGTATAAGGAAGAGAGTCAAAACTCACAAGAGTTAGGACATCAAGTCTAGTTAAGACTGATGGTTTAAGGACATGGAAGTACATACACTCATCAAGCTTAGCTCCTTCCCTAGTCTCGGAGTTAAGCTTGACAGGAGTCTTAATATGAATTGTCCATGGTATGTCAATCCCTTGCAAGGACTTCAACAAAGAATTATTCAGTGGATCATTCAACCGGGTCTAGGCAGTGGCGTGTCTATGCAAAGAGGCTGTTCAGAGCAGTCTTGGTTGTGTGTGTATGAAAGCTCAGTTAAATGCGGCCTCTATTGTGACGGGATGGAAACTAAAGCTGAAGGATCCACACAACCTCCCATCAAGTTGGTGTTGCCATGAAGAGGTTGCAACTGGCAGAGTGTGAGGGATTCAAGTTACAAACCAGTCACTCCTCTTCTAAACAAAAGGAAAGTAACTTGAACTCAAATTAATTCAAGTCATTAATCATTTCTTTCTAAAGTCTCGAAATGATACTTAAAAATGCCTGATTAAATTGATCATGATTGCTGTGGTTAAATGGAATGAGTACTTGTGAATTTGCCTTAGTTAAAACCATCATTGATATCTTGCATCATTTAGAAGAAGGTCTAAGTTGCTTGTGTCACTGATTTTGTTGTGACTATTGTGTTGTGCTTTAAGGTTCTTTCTGGTTGAACCAAATGAAATGGTTGATAAGTACTGATGCACCTTTGGGATAATGTATCAGGTACCTTTGCTTGAGCCTCACTGAAGATGATCATGGTCGTTTCCTAGCTTCTCTAAGGTGCTTTGAAGTCAGTTGAGAGGGGGAGACCTAAGCTAGAGTTATGAAGAGGTCAAGCCGAGTTCTATGTGTGTGCCTGCCATGTGTTGTTGCTGCACTTGTTTAGGCCACGATCCAGAGTTCTTTGTGTCCCACCACACTGGTTCTAAGACACAAAGACTCAATGGCCAATCCCTAGGCCTTGAAGGATCTTACTCTTTTCTTGCCAAGGTTTTATCCCTAAGGAGGATTTTCTTTGGTAAGGTTTTTAATGAGGAGAGACTTCAGGGCTCCAAGCTTGACTTAGGATCTATAGAGTCAAGCTTGAGGGGGAGTGCTAAACCTGAAGAGAGAAATGGACCACAAAAGGCCATGTGCAAAGTTAGGGCTAATACCCATTAGAAGTCTGATCAAGGACTAAAGAGGGTCTAAAAGCTTATGCTGAGCAAGAAAAAGGTTCAAGATGGGTCTATGATCAAGAAGGAAGTGTTTGGGAAGATTTGGGAGCCATTGGACGAACTATGCAAAGTTAGGGTTGACCGTACGGACGGCCGTACGGACTGTACGGACCGTACGGACATGGTCGACCCAAAACACTTCCTGGTTCGACTTTTGGGAGAGTTTGGGCGATGTGCAAAATTCGGGTTGAGGTGTACGGACGGGCGGTCCGTACGGTCGAGCGATGGAGAAGTTTTGGGATTGTCTTCGATTTGATCAATTTAAACCGAACCAATTCAAATATCTTGTGACCGTTTGAAGCTAAGGAGGCAAGGAGACATTTGGGTTGAGATGGATTAGAAGAATATGCTCTCATCATGCTTATCCAGAAGAAGGAAGGAACCTGGACAGATCATTGGCAAGGTTCATGTGTATTGGTGGCCGATTCCTGGCCAAGCTTTCCTAGGCACGCCAAGGCTGTCTCCAGCCTGTCTAAAGACCATCTGACTTCATCCAAACCGTCCATTCTCTCAAGCTTTATCAGCCCTTAGATATAGGTTAATGTTTGCTTCTTGTATTGCCTATAAAAGGCCCCTTATGTTGAGTGTAAACAATTAAGTGAGAGAGTGGGGTTTCCCCTCCTACTTCCTAATCTTTTCTGGGTTCTAAACCTTTGTTCTTGAGTCTCTTATTCTCTGGTTCTCTAAGTGTCACGCCTCTCTCCTTAGTCTACTTATTCTTTCAGTCTCCGAATCTACTTCTTCCATCAATCTCTTCTCACATTGATACAAGTCAAGACAGAACCTATTAAGGTTAGATCAACACACACACGACCAATACTCTGTAAATCTCACAATTTCTTCTTAATTCTAATCAAACCAGAATGAATAACGATGTAAAAATTATGATTTGGACTCATAAATTAGTGGATAATCACTCTGAAGTTGAATCAATATCATAGGAGTTATGATGAAGAAGTTATCCCACTTTTAATCATAATAATTCCATTTTATCTTTTTTGGAGATTTGGCAATTTCTTCTTGATTCTAATAATCCCAGAATGAATCAAGATGTCAGAAGCTTTATTTGGACTCATATATCTGTAGATAATCACCCTGAAGTTGAAGCAATATCATAGGAGTTAGGATGAAGTAGTTATCCCACTTTTAACCGAAGTGATTCGAATTTACTCGGTTTGAAGATTTGGCAGTTTCTTCTTGATTCTAATCAAACCAGAATGAATCAGGATGTAAGAAGCTTTATTTGGAATCATATATAAGTGGATAATCACCCTGAAGTTAAATCAATATCATAGGAGTTATGATGAAGAAGTTATCCCTCTTTTAACCGAAGTCATTCCAGTTTACTATGTTTGGAGATTTGACAATTTCTTCTTTATTCTAATCAGACCAGATCAATTCACGATTTTAGAAGATTGATCTGGAATCATAAATCACTGGAGAATCACCCTTAATATTAATAAATATCATAGGAGTTATCATGAAGAATTTATCCACTTTTAACCGAAATGATTTCAGTTTACCCTGTTTGGAGATTTGACAATTTCTTCTTGATTCTAACCAAACCAGAATGAATCAGACGAAATAAGATTTATTTAGACTTAAAATCAGTGGACAATCACCCTGAAGTTGAACCAATATCATAGGAGTTATGAGTTATTTATTTATCCCATTTTTAACCAAAGTGATTCAAGTTTACCCTGTTTGGAGATTTGGAAATGTCTTCTTAATTATAATCAAACCAGAATGAATAAAGATGTAAGAAGATTTATTTGGACTCATAAATCAGTGGATAACCACCCTGCATTTTAATCAATATCATAGGAGTTATGATGAAGATGTTATCCCTCTTTTAACCGAAGTGATTCCAGTTTACCCTGTTTGGAGATTTAGCAATTCTTCTTGATTTTAATCAAACCAGAATGAATCAAGATGTAAGAATCATTATTTAGATTCATAAATCAGTGGATAATCACCCTGAAGTTGAATCAATGTCATAAGAGTTATGATGAAGAAGTTATCCCACTTTTAACCGAAGTGATTCCAATTTACCATGTTTGGAGATTTGGCAATTTCTTCTTGATTCTAATCAAACCATAATGAATCAAGATTCAAGAAGATTTATTTAGACTCAAAATCAGTGGATAATCACCCTGAAGTTGAATCAATATCATAGGAGTTATGATGAAGAAGTTATCCCACTTTTAACCGAAGTGATTACAGTTTTTCCTGTTTTGAGGTTTGGGAATTTCTTCTTGATTCTAATCAAACAAGAATAAATCAAGATGCAAGAAGCTTTAACTGGACTCAAAAATCAGTGGATATTCACCCTCAAGTTGAACTAATATCATAGGAGTTATGATGAAGAAGTTATCCTACTTTTAACCGAAGTGATTCCATTTTACCCTTTCTGGAGATTTGGCAATTTTTTCTTGATTCTAATCAAACCAGAATGAATCACGATGTAAAAAACTTGATTTGAACTCATAAATCAGTGGATAATTACCATGAATTTGAACCAATATCATAGGAGTTATGATGAAGAAATTATCCCACTTTTAACCGAAGTGATTCCAGTTTACCCTAATTGGAGATTTGGCAATTTCTTCTTAATTCTAATTAAACCAGAATGAATCACGATGTAAAAAGCTTGATTTGTACTCATAAATAAGTGTATAGTCAACCTGAAGTTGAACCAATATCATAGGAGTTATGATGAAGAAGTTATCCCACTTTTAATCGAAGTGATTCGAGGTTACCCTGTTTGGAGATTTGACAATTTGTTCTTTATTCTAATCAGACAAGATTGATTCACGATGTAATAAGCTTCATTTGGAATCATAAATCACTGGAGAATCACCCTAAAGTTTAATCAATATCATAGGAGTTATGATGAAGAAGTTATCCCACTTTTAAAAGAAATGATTCTCGTTTACCATGTTTGGAAATTTGGCAATTTATTCTTGATTCGAATCAAACCAGAATGAATCAAGATGTAAGAAGCTTGATTTGGACTCATAAATCAGTGGAAAACCACCCAGAAATTGAATCAATATCATAGGAGTTACGATGAAGAAGTTATCCCTATTTTAACCGAAGTCATTCCAATTTACCATGTTTTGAGATTTGGCAATTTTTCTTGATTTTAATCAAACCAGAATGAATCACGACGTAAGAAGCTTGATTTGGACTCATAAACCAGTGGATAATCACCCTGAAGCTGAACCAATACTATAGGAGTTATGATGAAGAAGTTATCCCACTTTTAATCAAAGTAATTCCAGTTTACCCTGTTTGGAGATTTGACAATTTCTTCTTGATTCTAATCAAACCAGAATGAATAAAGATGTAAGAAGCTTTATTTGGAATCATATATCAGGGGATAATCACCCTGAAGTTGAAGAAATATCATAGGAGTTACGATGAAGTTATCCCACTTTTAACCGAAGTGATTCCAATTTACCATGTTTGGGTATTTGGCAAGTTCTTCTTAATCGTAATTAAACCAGAAAGAATAAAGATGTAAAAAGTTTTATTTGGACTAATATATTAGTGGATAATCACTGTGAAGGTTAATCAATATCATAGGAGTTATGATGAAGAAGTTATCCCACTTTTAATCGAAGTGATTCCAGTTTACCATGTTTGGATAATTGGCAATTTCTTCTTAATTCTAATCAATCCAGAACGAATAACGATGTAAAAAGTTTGATTTCGACTCATAAATCAGTGAATAATCACTGTAAAGTTGAATCAATATCATAGGAGTTATGATGAAGAAGTTATCCCACTTTTAATCGAAGTGATCCCAGTTTACCCTTTTGGAGATTTGACAATTTCTTTTTTATTCTAATCAGACCAGATTTATTCACGATTTAATAAGCTTTATTTGGAATCATAAATCACTGGAAAATCACTCTGAAGTTGAATCAATATCATAGGAGTTACGATGAAGAAGTTATCCCACTTTTAACCGAAATGATTCCAGTTGACCCTGTTTGGAAATTTGACCATTAATTTTTTATTCTAATCAAACCAGAATGAATCAAGATGTAAGAAGCGTGATTTGAACTCATAAATCAGTGGATAACCACCCTGAAGTTGATACAATATCATTGGAGTTATGATGAAGAAGTTATCCCTCTTTTAACCGAAGTAATTCCAGTTTACCCTGTTTGGAGATTTGGTAATTTTTGAAGATTTAAATCAAACTAGAATGAATCAAGTTGTAAGAATCTTGATTTGGATTTATAAATCAGTGGATAATCACCATGAAGTTGAACCAATATTATAAGAGTTATGATGAAGAAGTTATCCCACTTTTACCCAAAGTGATTCCAGTTTACCCTTTTTGGAGATTTGATAATTTCTTGTTGATTTTAATCAAACCAGAATGAATCACGATGTAAAAATCTTTATTTTGACTTATATATCAGTGGATAATCACCTTGAAGTTTAATCAATATCATAGGAGTTATGATGAAGAAGTTATCCCACTTTTAACCGAAGTGATTCCAATTTACCCTGTTTGGAGATTTGACAATTTCTTCTTAATTCTAATAAAAAAAGAATCACGATGTAAAAAGCTTGATTTGGAATCATAAATCAGTGGTTAACCACCCTGAAGTTTAATCAATATCATAGGAGTTACGATGAAGAAGTTATCCCTCTTTTAACCGAAGTGATTCTAGTTTACCCTGTTTGTAGATTTGGCAATTTCTTAATGATTTTAATCAAACCAAAATGAATCACGATGTAAGAGGCTTGATTTGGACTCATAAATCAGCGGATAATCACCCTGAAGTTGAACCAATATCATAGGAGTTATGATGAAGAAGTTATCCGACTTTTGACCGAAGTGATTCCAGTTTGTCCTGTTTGGAGATTTGACAATTTCTTCTTAATTCTAATCAAACAAGAATGAATTACGATGTAAGAAACTTGATTTGGACTCATAAATCAGTGGATAATAACCCTGAATTTGAATTAATATCATAAGAGTTATGATGAAGAAGTTATCCAACTTTTAACCGAAGTGATTCGAGTTTACCCTTTTTGGATATTTGGTAATTTCTTCTAAATTCTAATCAAACCAGAATGAACAACAATGTAAAAAGTTTGATATGGAATCATAAATCAGTGGATAATCACGCTGAAGTTGAATTAATATCATAGGAGTTGTGATGAAGAAGTTATCCCACTTTTAATCTAAGTGATTCAAGTTTACCCTGTTTGGAGATTTGACAACTTCTACTTAATTCTAATAAAAAAAAGTTAATCACGATGTAATAAGCTTGATCTGGACTCATAAATTAGTAGATAAACACCCTGAAGTTGAGTTAATATCATAGGAGTTATGATGAAGAAGTTATCCCACTTTTAATCGAAGTGATTTTAGTTTACCCTGTTTGGAGATTTGGCAATTTTTTAATGATTCTAATCAAACCATAATGAATCACGATGTAAGTAGATTGATTTGGACTCATAAATTAGTGGATAATCACCTTGAATTTGAGCCAAAATCATAGAAGTTAGGATGAAGAAGTTATCCCACTTTTAACCGAAGTGATTCCAGTTTATCCTGCTTGGAGATTTGGTAATTTCTTCTTAATTCTAATCAAACCAGAATGCATCATGATGTAAAAGTGTTGATTTGGACTCTTAAATCAGTGGATAGTCACCGTGAAGTTGAATCAATATCATAGGAGTTGTGATAAAGAAGTTATCCCACTTTTAATCGATGTGATTCCAGTTTACTCTATTTGGAGATTTGGCGATTTCTTAAAGATTCTAATTAAACCAGAATGAATCACGACGTTAGAAGCTTGATTTGGACTCATAAACCAGTGGAAAATCACCCTGAAGCTGAACCAATACTATAGGAGTTATTATGAAGAAGTTATCCCACTTTTAACCGAAGTGATTACAATTTACCATGTTTAGATATTTGGCAATTTCTTCTTTATTCTAATCAAACCAGAATGAATCAAGATGTAAGAAGCTTTATTTGGAATCATATATCAGTGAATAGTCACCCTGAAGTTGAAGCAATATCATAGGAGTTATGATGAAGTTATCCCACTTTTAACCGAAGTGATTCCAGTTTACCATGTTTGGGTATTTGGCAATTTATTCTTAATTCTAATTAAACCAGAAAGAATAACGATGTAAAAAGTTTGATTTGGACTAATAAATTAGTGGATAATTACTGTGAAGTTGAATCAATATCATATGAAGTTATGATGAAGAAGTTATCCCACTTTTAATCAAAGTGATTCCAGTTTACCCTTTTGGAGATTTTGCGATTTCTTCTTTATTCTAATCAGACCATATTGATTCAAGATGTAATAAGCTTGATTTGGACTCATAAATCAGTGGATAACCACCCTGAAGTTGAATCAATGTCATAGGACTTACGATGAAGAAGTTATCCCTCTTTTAACCGAAGTCATTCCAGTTTACCCTGTTTGGAGATTTGGAAATTTTTCTTGATTTTAATCAAACCAGAATGAATCAAGATGTAAGAATATTGATTTGGATTCATAAATCAGTGGATAATCACTCTAAAGTTAAACAAATATCATAAGAGTTATGATGAAGAAGTTATCCCACTTTTAACCAAAGTGATTCGAGTTTACCTTTTTTGGAGATTTGACAATTTCTTCTTGATTCTAATCAAACCAGAATGAATAAAGATGAAAAAAAATCTTGATTTTGACTCATATATTAGTGGATAATCACCTTGAAGTTGAATCAATATCATAGGAGTTACGATGAAGAAGTTATCCCACTTTTAACCGAAGTGATTCCATTTTATCATGTTTGGAGATTTGGCAATTTCTTCTTAATTCTAATCAAAACAGAATGAATCACGATGTAAAAAGCTTGATATGGACTATAATTCAGTGGATAACGACCCTGAAGTTTAATCAATATCATAGGAGTTACGATGAAAAAGTTATCCCTCTTTTAACCGAAGTGATTCCAGTTTACCCTTGTAACATCCCGAGTTGTGATATGTGGAAACGCTTAAGAGAATTGATTTGGATACATATGTCACCAAGTTGACTTACCTTTTCCGTCACACATCCGTTTAGAACTACAGGGTTAAGCGTGCTTATGCTGGAGTAGTGAAAGGATGGGTGACCTATCGGGAAGTGATTCGCGATACCGTGTGAGTGAGGCCAAAACACAAGGAAAGGTCGGGAGGTGATTGCAGGGTCAGTATACAATGATTTCGAGCCTTGGAAAATTAACGCACCAACCGTTGGAACGGGATGGGGCCCACGGGCCGAGAGAGCGGGCGTGGGTGGCCCATTAGCTGTGGGCGGTCAGGGTGTTACAAGTGGCATTAGAGCTGGTTAGCCATCTCGGTTCTGACCCGAGAGGCGTCTTGAGACCTGTCGTGGGGTGCAACGAGGACGTTGCGTTCTTTGAGAGGGTGTGAATCGTAACATCCCGAGTTGTGATATGTGAAAAGGCTTAAGAGAATTTATTTGGCTACCTATGTCACCAAAGTTGACTTACATTTTCTGTCACACGTCCGTTTAGAACTCCAAGGTTAAGCGTGCTTATGATAGAGTATTGAAAGGATGGGTTACGTATCGGGAAGTGATTCGTGATAACGTGCGAGTGAGGCCAAAACACGGGGAAAAGTCGGGTGGTGATTGCAGGGACATTAAACAATGATTTCGAGCCTTGGAAAAAATTTACGCACCGACTGTTGGAACGGGATGGGGCCCACGGGCCGAGAGAGCGGGCGTGGGTGGCCCATTAGACGTGGACGGTCGGGGCGTTACAAGTGGTATCAGAGCTGGTTAGCCATCTCAGTTCTAACCCGAGAGGCGTCTTGAGACCTGTCGTGGGACGCAACGAGGACGTTGCGTTCTTTGAGAGGGGGTGAATTGTAACATCCCGAGTTGTGATATGTGGAAACACTTAAGAGAATTTATTTGGCTACCTATGTCACCAAAGTTGACTTACCTTTTTCGTCACACATCCGTTTAGAACTCCAGGGTTAAGCGTGCTTATGCTGGAGTAGTGAAAGGATGGGTGACCTATCGGGAAGTGATTCGCGATACCGTGTGAGTGAGGCCAAAACACGGGGAAAGGTCGGGAGGTGATTGCAGGGTCAGTATACAATGATTTCGAGCCTTGGAAAATTAACGACTGACCGTCGGATGGGATGGGGCCCATGGGCCGAGAGAGCGGGCGTGGGTGGCCCATTAGCCGTGGGAGGTCGGGGCGTTACAACCCTGTTTCTAGATTTGGCAATTTCTTAATGATTCTAATCAAACCATAATGAATCACGATGTAAGGGGCTGGATTTAGACTCATAAATCAGTGGATAATCACCCTGAAGTTGAATTAATATCATAGGAGTTATGATGAAGAAGTTATCCCACTTTTAACCGAAGTGATTCCAATTTACCTTTTTTGGATATTTGGTAATTTCTTCTTAATTCTAATCAAACCAGAAGGAATAATGATGTAAAAAGTTTGATTTAGACTCATAAATCAGTGGATAATCACCTAGAAGTTGAATCAATATCATAGGAGTTATGATGAAGAAGTTATCCCACTTTTAACCAAAGTGATTCGAGTTTACCCTGTTTGGAGATTTGGCAATTTCTTCTTAATTCTAATCAAAACCGAATGTATCATGATGTATAAAGCTTGATTTGGACTCATAAATCAGTGGATAACCACCGTGAAGTTTACTCAATATCATAGGAGTTACGTTGAAGAAGATATCCCATTTTAATCGAAGTAATTCCAGTTTACCCTTTTTGGAGATCTGGCAATTTCTTCTTGATTCTATTCAAACCAGAATGAATCAAGATGTAAGAAGCTTTATTTGGACTCATATATCAGTGGATAATCACCCAGAAGTTGAAGCAATATCATAGGAGTTATAATGAAGAAGTTATCCCACTTTTAACCGAAGTGATTCCAATTTACCATGTTTGGATATTTTGCAATTTCTTCTTAATTCTAATCAAACTAGAACGGATAACGATGTAAAAATTTGATTTAGACTCATAAATCAGTGGATAATCACTGTGAAGTTTAATCAATATCATAGGAGTTATGATGAAGAAATTATCCCACTTTTAATCGAAGTGATTCCATTACCCTTTTGGAGATTTGGAAATTTATTCTTTATTCTAATAAGACCAGATTGATTTACGATGTAATAAGCTTGATTTGGAATCATAAATCACGGGAAAATCACCCAGAAGTTGAATAAATATTATAGGAGTTTTGATGAAGAAGTTATCCCACTTTTAATCGTAGTGATTCTAGTTTACCCTTTTCGGAGATTTGGAAATTTCTTAATGATTCTAAACAAACCATAATGAATCAATACGTAAGAAACTTTATTTGGACTCATAAATCAGTGCCTAACCACCCTGAAGTTGAATCAAAAACATATGAGTTACGATGAAGAAGTTATCCCTCTTTTAACCGAAGTCATTCCAGTTTACCCTTTTTGGAGATTTTGCAATTTTTCTTGATTTTAATCTAATCAGAATGAATCAAGATGTAAGAATCTTGATTTGGATTCATAAATCAGTGGATAATCACTCTGAAGTTGAACCAATATCATAAGACTTATGATGAAGAAGTTATCCCAATTTTAACCGAAGTGATTCCAATTTACCCTTTTTTGAGAATTGACAATTTCTTCTTGATTCTAATCAAACCAAAATGAATCACGATGTAAGAATCTTGACTTGGACTCATAAATCAGTGGATAATCACCTTGAATTTGAATCAATAACATTGGAGTTATGATGAAGAAGTTAGCCCACTTTTAACCAACGTGATTCCAGTTTACCCTGTTTGAGATTTGGTAATTTCTTCTTAATTCTAATTAAAACAGAATGAATCACGATGTAAAAAGCTTGATTTGGACTAATATATCAGTGGATAACCACCCTGAAGTTTAATCAATATCATAGGAGTTACGATGAAGAAGTTATGAATTTTTTAACCGAAGTGATTCCAGTTTATCCTGTTTGGAGATTTAACAATTTCTTAATGATTCTAATAAAACCAGAATAAATCACGATGTAAGAAGCTTGATTTAGAATAAAAAAAATCAGTGGATAATCACCCTGAAGTTGAACCAATATCATAGGAGTTATGATGAAGAAGTTATCCCATTTTTAACCGAAGTGATTCCAGTTTACCCTGGTTGGAGATTTTGTAATTTCTTCTTGATTCTAGTCAAACCAGAATGAATAAAGATGCAAGAAAATATATTTGGACTAAAAAATTAGTGGATAATCACCCTGAAGTTGAACCAATATCATAGGAGTTACGATTAAGAAGTTATCTCACTTTTAACTGAAGTGATTCCAATTTACCCTGTTTTGAGATTTGGCAATTTCTTTATTCTAATCAAACAAGAATGAATCACGATGTAGAAAGTTTGATTTGGACTAATAAATCAGTGGATAATCACGCTGAAGTTGAACCAATATCATAGGGTTATGATGAAGAAGTTATCCCACTTTTAACCGAAGTGATTCCAGTTTATCCTGTTTGGAGATTTGGCAATATCTTCTTAATTCTAATCAAACCAAAATAAATCACGATGTAACAATCTTTATGTGGACTCATAAATCAGTGGATAATCACCCTGAAATTAAATCAATATCATAGGAGTTATGATGAAGAAGTTATCCCACTTTTAATTGAAGTGATTTCAGTTTACCCTTTTTGGAGATTTGGCAATTCCTTAACGATAATAATCAAACCAGAATGAATCACGATGTAAGAAAATTGATTTGGACTCATATATCAGTGGTAATCACCATGAAGTAGAACACATTTCATAGGAGTTATGATGAAGAAGTTATCCCACTTTTAACCAAAGTGATTCCAATTTACCATGTTTGGAGATTTGACAATTGATTCTTAATTCTAATCATACCAGAAATAATCAAGATGTAAGAAGCTTTATTTGAACTCATATATCAGTGGATAATAACCCTGAAGTTGAATAAATATCATAGGAGTTATGATGAAGAGGTTATCCCACTTCTAATCGAAGTGATTTAAGTTTACCCTGTTTGGAGATTTGGAAATTTCTTCTTGATTCTAATCAAACCAGAATGAATCAAGATGTAAAAAGCTTTATTTAAAATAATATATCAGTGTATAATCACCCTGATGTTGAACCAATATCATAGGAGTTATGATGAAGAAGTTATCCCACTTTTAACCGAAGTGATTCCAGGTTATCATGTTTGGAGATTTAGCAATTCTTCTTTTATTTTAATCAAACTAGAATAAATCAAGATGTAAGAATTTTTATTTGGACTTATAAATCAGTGGATAATCACCTTGAAGTTGAACCAATATCATATGTGTTATGATGAAGAAGTTATCCTACTTTTAACCGAAATGATTTTAGTTTACCCTGTTTGACTTGGACTCATAAATCAGTGGAGAATCACCCTGAAGTTGAATCAATCACATAAGAGTTATGATGAAGAAGTTATCCAACTTTTCATCCAAGTGATTCCAGTTTACCCTATTTTGTGATTTGGCAATTTCTTCTGGATTCTAATCAAACCATAATGAATCATGATATAAGAATCTTGATCTGGACTCATAAACCAGTGGATATTCACCCTGAAGTTGAATCATTATCATAGGAGTTATGATGAAAAAGTTATCCCACTTTTAACCGAAGTGATTCCAGTTTATCCTGTTTGGAGATTTGGCAATTTCTTCTTAATTCTAATCAAACCAGAATGAATCACGATGTAAAAATATTGATTTGGACTCATAAATCAGTGAATAATCACCCTGAAGTTGAATGAATATCATAGGAGTTATGATGAAGAAGTTATCCTACTTTTAACCGAAGTGATTCCATTTTACCCTTTCTGGAGATTTGGCAATTTTTTCTTGATTCTAATCAAACCAGAATGAATCACGATGTAAAAAACTTGATTTGAACTCATAAATCAGTGGATAATTACCATGAATTTGAACCAATATCATAGGAGTTATGATGAAGAAATTATCCCACTTTTAACCGAAGTGATTCCAATTTACTCTGTTTGGAGATTTGGTAATTATTTTCTTAATTCTAATCAAACCAGAATGAATCACGATGTAAAAATCTTGATTTGAACTCATCAATCAGTGGATAATCACCCTGAAGCTGAATCAATATCATAGGAGTTATGATGAAGAAATTATCCCACTTTTAATCGAAGTGATTCCATTACCCTTTTGGAGATTTTGCAATTTATTCTTTATTCTAATCAGACCAGATTGATTCACGATGTAATAAGCTTGATTTGGAATCATAAATCACTGGAAAATCACTCTGAAGTTGAATAAATATTATAGGAGTTATGATGAAGAAGTTATCCCACTTTTAATCGTAGTGATTCTAGTTTACCCTTTTTGGAGATTTGGCAATTTTTTAATGATTCTAAACAAACCATAATGAATCAATATGTAAGAAGCTTTATTTGGACTAATAAATAAGTGGCTAACTACCCTGAATTTTAATCAATATCATATGAGTTACGATGAAGAAGTTATCCCTCTTTTAACCGAAGTCATTCTAGTTTATCATGTTTGGAGATTTTGCAATTTTTCTTGATTTAATCCAACCAGAATGAATCAAGATGTAAGAATCTTGATTTGGATTCATAAATCAGTGGATAATAACTATGAAGTTGAACCAATATCATAAGAGTTATGATGAAGAAGTTATCCCAATTTTAACCGAAATGATTCCAATTTACCCTTTTTGAGATTTGAAATTTCTTGTTGATTCTAATCAAACCAAAATGAATCACGATATAAGAAGCTTGACTTGGAATCATAAATCAGTGGATAATCACCTTGAATTTGAATCAATATCATAGGAGTTATGATGAAGAAGTTAGCCCACTTTTAACCAAAATGATTCCAGTTTACCATGTTTGGAGATTTGGCAATTTCTTCTTAATTCTAATTAAAACAGAATGAATCACGATGTAAAAAGCTTGATTTGGACTAAAATATCAGTGGATAACCACACTGAAGTTTAATCAATATCATAGGAGTTACGATGAAGAAGTTATGCCTCTTTTAACCGAAGTGATTCCAGTTTACCCTTTTTGGAGATTTCACAATTTCTTAATGATTCTAATCAAACCAGAATGAATCACGATGTAAGAAGATTGATTGAGAATAAAAACAATCAGTGGATAATCACCCTGAAGTTGAACCAATATCATAGGAGTTATGATGAAGAAGTTATCCCATTTTTAACCGAAGTGATTCCAGCTTACCCTGTTTGGAGATTTCGCAATTTCTTCTTGATTCTAGTCAAACCAGAATGAATAAAGATGCAAGAAAAATTATTTGGACTAACAGATTAGTTCATAATCACCCTGAAGTTGAACCAATATCATAGGAGTTATGATTAAGAAGTTATCCCACTTTTAACCGAAGTGATTCCAGTTTACCCTGTTTAGAGATTTCGCAATTTCTTCTTAATTCTAATCAAACAAGAATGAATCACGATGTAAAAAGTTTGATTTGGACTCATAAATCAGTGGATAATCACGCTGAAGTTGAACCAATATCATAGGAGTTATTATGAAGAAGTTATCCCACTTTTAACCGAAGTGATACCAGTTTACCCTGTTTGGAGATTTGGCAACATCTTCTTAATTCTAATCAAACCAGAATGAATCAGGATGTAAAATATTTATTTGGACTCATAAATCAGTGGATAATCACCCTGAAAATAAATCAATATCATAGGAGTTATGATGAAGAAGTTATCCCACTTTTAATCGAAGTTCTTCCAGTTTACCCTTTTTAAAGATTTGGCAATTCCTTAACGATAATAATCAAACCAGAATGAATCACGATGTAAGAAAACTGATTTGGACTCATAAATCAGTGGATACTCACCATGAAGTTGAACCAATATCATAGGAGTTATGATGAAGAAGTTATCCCACTTTTAACCGAAGTGATTCCAATTTACCATGTTTGGAGATTTGGCAATTGATTCTTAATTCTAATCAAACCAGAAAGAATCAAGATGTAAGAAGCTTTATTTGAACTCATATATCAGTGCATAATAACCCTGAAGTTGAATTAATATCATAGGAGTTATGATGAAGAGGTTATCCCACTTTTAGTCTAACTAATTCCAGTTTACCATGTTTGGAGATTTGGTAATTTCTTCTTGATTCTAATCAAACCAGAATGAATCAAGATGTAATAAGCTTTATTTGGACTCATATATCAGTGGATAATCACCCTGAAGTTGAAGCAATATCATAGGAGTTATGATGAAGAAGTTATCCAACTTTTAATCAAAGTGATTCCAGTTTATCTTGTTTGGAGAGTTCGCAATTTCTTCTTGATTCTAATTAAAGCATAATGAATCACGATGTAAGAACCTTGATTTGGACTCATAAATCAGTGGATATTCACCCTGAAGTTGAATTAATATCAAAGGAGTTTTGATGAAGAAGTTATCCCTCTTTTAACCAAAGTGATTCCAGTTTATCCCTTTTGGAGATTTGACAATTACTTCTTAATTCTAATCAAACCAGAATGAATCACGGCGTAAAAAGTTTGATTTGGACTCATAAATCAGTGAATAATCACCCTGAAGTTGAATCAATATCATAGCAGTTATGATGAATAAGTTATCCCACTTTTAACCGAAGTGATTCCAGTTTACCCTGTTTGGAGATTTAGTAATTTCTTCTTCATTCTAATCAAACCAGAATGAATCACGATTTAAGAAGCTTGAATCGGAATCATAAATCAGTGGAGAATCACCTTGCAGTTAAATCAATATGAGTTATGATCAAGAAGTTATCCCACTGCTAATCGAAGTGATTCCAGTTTACCCTGTTTGGAGATTTGGAAATTTCATCTTGACTAATCAAACCAGAATGAATCAAGATGTAAGAAGATTTATTTGGAATAATATATCAGTGGATAATCACCCTGAAGTTGAACCAATCTCATAGGAGTTATGATGAAGAAGTTATCCCACTTTTAACCGAAGTGATTCCAGTTTATCATGTTTGGAGATCTGGCAACTTCTTCTTGATTCTAATCAAACCAGAATGAATAACGATGTAAGAATCTTGACTTGGACTCATAAATCAGTGGAGAATCACCCTGAAGTTGAATCAATCACATAAGAGTTATGATGAAGAAGTTTATCCAACTTTTAATCCAAGTGATTCCAGTTTACCCTATTTTGAGATTTGGCAATTTCTCCTTGATTCTAATCAAACCAGAATGAATCACGATGTAGGAAGCTTGATATGGACTCATAAACCAGTGGATATTCACCCTTAAGTTAAATCATTATCATAGGAGTTATGATGAAAATGTTATCCCACTTTTAACCGAAGTGATTCCAGTTTATCCTGTTTGGAGATTTGGCAATTTCTTCTTAATTCTAATTAAACCAGAATGAATCACGATGTAAAAATCTTGATTTGAAGTCATAAATCAGTGAATAATCACCCTGAAGTTGAATCAATATCATAGGAGTTATGATGAAGAAGTTATACTACTTTTAACCGAAGTGATTCCAATTTACCCTGTTTGGAGATTTGATAATTTCTTCTTGTTCTAATCAAACCATAATGAATCACGATGGTAAGAATCTTGACTTGGAATCATAAATCAGTGGAGTATCACCATGTAGTTAAATCAATATCATAGGAGTTATGATCAAGAAGTTATCCCACTTTTAATCAAAGTGATTCCAATTTACCCTGTTTGGAGATTTGGCAATTTCTTCTTGATTCTAATCAAACCAGAGTGAATAAAGATGTAAGAAGCTTTATTTGGACTAATATATCAGTGGATAATCACCTTGAAGTTGAACCAATATCATAGGAGTTATGATGAAGAAGTTATCCCACTTTTAACCGAAGTGATTCCAGTTTACCCTGTTTGGAGATTTGACCATTTCTTAATGATACTAATCAAACCAGAATGAATCACGATGTAAGAAGGTTGATTTAGAATAAAAAATCAGTGGATAATCACCCTGAAGTTGAACCAATATCATAGGAGTTATGATGAAGAAGTTATCCTTCTTTGGAGATTTGGCAATTTCTTCTTAATTCTAATCAAAACAGAATTAATCATGATGTAAAAAGATTGATTTGGACTCATAAATCATTGTATAATCACCCTGAATTTGAATCAATATCGTATGAGTTATGATGAAGAAGTTATCCCACTTTTAATCGCAGTGACTACAGTTTACCCTGTTTGGAGTTTTGGCATTTTGTTCTTTATTCTAATCATACCAGATTGATTCAAGATTCAAGAATCTTTATTTTTACTCATAAATCAGTGGATAACCACCCAAAAGTCGAATCAATTTCCTAGGAGTTATGATGAAGAAGTTATCCCTCTTTCAACCGAAGTGATTCCAGTTTACCATGTTTGGAGATTTGGCAATTCTTCTTGATTTTAATCAAAGCAGAATGAATTAAGATGTAAGAATCTTTATTTGGACTCATTTATTAGTGGATAATCACCCTGAAGTTGAACCAATATCACATGAGTTATCATGAAGAAGTTATCCTACTTTTAACAGAAGTGATTTCAGTTTATTCAGTTTGGAGATTTTGCAATTTCTTCTTGATTCTAATCAAACCAGAATGAATAAAGATGTAAGAAGCTTTCTTTGGACTAAAAAATCATTGGATAATCACCATGAAGTTGAACCAATATCATAGGAGTTATGATTAAGAAGTTATCCCATTTTTAACCGAAGTGATTCCAGTTTATCCTGTTTGGAGATTTGACAATTTCTTCTTAATTCTAATCAACCCAGAACGAATCACGATGTAAAAATCTTTATTTAGACTCATAAATCAGTGGATAATCACCCTGATGTTGAATCAATAACATAGGAGTTATGATGAAGAAGTTATCCAACTTTTAATCCAAGTGATTCAAGTTTACCCTATTATGAGATTTGGCAATTTCTTCTTGATTCTAATCAAACCAGAATGAATCATGATGTAAGAAGCTTGATTTGGACTCATAAACCAGTGGATATTCACCCTGAAGTTGAATCAAGATCATAGGAGTTATGATGAAGAAGTTATCCCACTTTTAACGGAAGTGTTTCTAGTTTACCATGTTTGAAGATTTGGCAATATCTTCTTAATTCTAATCAAACCATAATGAATCAAAATTTAAAAATATTTATTTGGACTCATGAATCAGTGGATAATCACCCTGAAATTGAATCAATATCATAGGAGTTATGATGAAGAAGTTATCCCACTTTTAACCGAAGTGATTCTAGTTTTTAATGTTTGGAGATTTGGCAATTTCCTCTTGATTCTAATCAAACCAGAATGAATCACGATGTAATAATCTTGATTTGGACTCATAAATCAGTGGATAATCACCCTGTATTTTAATCAATAACATAGGAATTATGATGAAGAAGTTATCCAACTTTTAATCGAAGTGATTTCAGTTAACCCTGTTTGGAGATTTGGCAATTTCTTCTTGATTTTAATCAAACCAGAATGAATCTCGATCTAAGAAGCTTAATTTGGACTCAAAAATCAGTGGACAATCACCCGGAATTTGAACCAATATCATAGGAGTTATGATGAAGAAGTTACTTTTAACCGAAGTGATTCCAGTTTACCCTGTTTGGAGATTTGGCAATTTCTTCTTAATTCTTATCAAAACAGAATGAATAACGATGTAAGAAGCTTTATTCCGACTCATAAATCAGTGGATAAACACCCTGAAGTTGAATCAATATCATCGTAGTTATGATGAAGAAGTAATCCCACTTTTAATCGAAGTGACTCTATTTACCCTGTTTGGAGATTTGGCGATTTCTTAATGATTCTAATCAGACCATAATGAATCACGATGTAAGAAGCCTGATTTGGACTCATAAATCAGTGGATAATCACCCTGAAGTTGAACCAATATCATAGGAGATATGATGAAGAAGTTATCCCACTTTTAACCGAAGTGATTATAATTTACCATGTTTGGAGATTTGGCAATTTATTCTTAATTCTAATCAAACCAGAATGAGTCAAGATGTAAGAAGCTTTATTTGAACTCTTATATCAGTGGATAATAACCATGAAGTTGAATTAATATCATAGGAGTTATGATGAAGACGTTATCTGATGAACCCCTGGTGAGGAGATCCTTTGTCCCTGATTCTTTTGAAGGAAGATCTGATGGTTTTGAGAGAGATTTTGGTTGATTTTGATGATGATGGATGGATTGATTGGATGATATTCAGAAATAATCTATGGACTGATCAGATCTTGTGTAGATGTGTCTAAGATCAAGAGAATGAACTTTGTTTGTGATCAAAGACAAGTTTTGCTTACAGAGAATGAACTCCTAGCAATCAGTGTTCATAGATGAACAAGGGATTCACAGATTTAGAGAGAATTTTGATAAAAAGGTGAATGAATCTTATTCTGGTCGTCCATCCCTTTATATAGGAGTTACAAGTTGTAGAAATGAAAAGACAAAGTGTAGAAATTAAAAAACTTATAAACTAGGAATGTAGACTTCTCTTTGGACCCATTGATCCAAAACGTGGCCATATGATTTCTTGGACATCTTGGCATGTAATTCTGATTCAGACTTCATAGAATAATGCATGGGTTCACCAAGGAGGAACAAGAACTTGATTAGATCATCAGGTGGCCTCCATGAACCGATATGACCGAAAAAGTGAATTCTTTGAACATCTCTAGTAACCCAACGAACTGGATTGGTTTTGGCTTGACAAGAATACTCCTCATGGTCAGTTAATGGAGTGAAATAGTCTACAAACTCCCCTTTGATATCTGGTTGGTCTTTCTCCATCACAAGCTTCTTCATGGTCAAACTCGGGTAGTTTTGGTTGGTTGTACAGCTGGACAGGGTTACATCATCCCCTCCTCCTTTGAAAAAAATTGTCCTCAAATCGAAGTCTCCTACATCAAAAGGAAACAGGTAGGACACTAGACAAATGATCAAGAAGAGCAAAATGTAAGCAAGATCAAAGTAAGGTTTCATATAGAAACTTCCTTGGAGTTTTGAAGCCATTTTCCTCAAGTAGTCCCATCTCCAAACCTTAGGCTGATAAGCATGGTGTTTGCTTTTGTTCCTTTGAAACTGATCATGTTGTTCCTGAACAGTCAAAACATAGACTAGATATCCAGAATTATATGTGCAAGACATGCAACTATTCAGATCAGAAACCAAAGTTCCTTTTCCTAGAACATGTAGCACACGTTTCAGATTATCATGATGCCTATCAAACTAAGTGTTGTACACGAGAATTGTGTCAAGGTAGATGATAGTAAAGTTCCTAAAAATAACTTCAAAACAGACACAAGTTTCTCAGATTTCGAACACAAAAGATCAAGTGCAAACCTAGAATTACTTAACCAAGGCTCAACATGTTTATCAAAGAAAGTGTTGTACACTAATATATTATCAAAACTCAGCACCACATCATTCTGCACGGATGATCCCATAATAAACAAAGATTTATCAGTTTCAGGTGAAGAAGGATCAGGTTTCCAAACAGAATCATAAACAAATTCAGTTTCAGCCCTAAGTGATTTCGGTTCCTGCAACAATCTAGGGTTGTTCAAAGCAAAAGCAGATGCAAACAAATCATCACTGACAAGTTCATGCTTAGAACAAATAAGAACAAAGCTATTTTCTTTGAAGACAAATGAATCAGACAATTTTCTAGAATAGAAAACATGCTGTTGCAGAACAAGCTCCAATGAATTTTCATGATGATCAAAGCTTTTGTTATGTTCCATAAACTGATCAAAACTCAAAACAAGACCATGATTGATGTCCTTACCACATGAAAAACGTTTTTGATCAGAAAATTTATCGGGTTCAAGTTTCTTAAAAGAATGAATAATTTTATCAAAAACAAAGTTTGAAACACAAAATTCTTTTACTTTTTCTAGACCAAAACGTTTTACATCATTGGAACTAACCATAACAAACATTTCAGACAAAGAATTAACCAGATCAAATCCCTTACAGTGCTCTTGCAGGCTAGGGAACAAAGACTTGGGAGTAGTTCTCAGATCCAAGCTGCTCTGCTGCTCCATCACTTCACCTTGTTTTAAAATCTTTTGTTCTGTTTTTGGTGAGTGCTCTTCTGAGACCTGAGACACTGAAGCAAGACTACTCGGATGCACCGGTTGAAGACAAGTTAGTTCTTCACATGTTTTATTGATAACAAGTTCAGATTGAGGAGAGAATAGAGAACACTGAGGTTTTGTTTCAGATTCTTTCCTTACCTTAGTTGTTTCAGTTTCCAACTCTTGCATAACCTTCTCTTGCTTGCTACAACTCCTCTGACTATCAATCTTTGAGGAAGGACGTAAGGTTGTTCTCCTTTGCTGGTTTGTTACAAAATCTTGCAGTACTTGTTGTGCAATCCTTTTGAAATCATCTTGAAACTGTTGGCTGTCCAAATAATCAACTGTTGCTGGTTACTTCTGAGACTTCTTTATGGGATCAAGACCATAGCAAGCTCCTGTCTCCTCTCTGGCATTTCTAAGCCGTTCTCTGCTCCTCCTAGTTGGTTCCTCTTGCCTCACTGGTCGTGTCTTTTTCTGACCAGAATCAGAATGGTTAAAACCCGATTTTTTTTGTCTTATCAAAGTTTGTCCTTTTTCCAGCAAATTATTTGTGGAAGAACTGAATTGATCATGATGTCTGCTCCTCCTGCTAAGCCTTTCCAGTGACCTCCTAGAATGTATCCTTTCCTGCTCATAACCAGACTCATCAATAGCATAAGAATCTCTTTTTCTCATAGATTTTTCCCTTTTCTCCAAGGCTGCTTTTGTTGCAGAGTTGAACTGGTTATAATCTAGTTCCTTTTCAGGACGTCTCCTACTGCCATTGCTTCCTCCAGACATGGCTTCCTGCTAAGAAACTCAAAAAAGAAAAATTAACACAATAATAAATAGCCAAAGCCTCACATATCTTGGTGTTTCTCTCTGATTTTTCTGTGAGTTTTCTCTGTGAATCCAGTAGCTCAGCAACAAACAAAGATCAAACTTCAGAGAACAAACCCTAACCCCAAAATAGAAGAAAGAGATAGAATGATTGCAAGATTTTTGTTTGCAAGAGGCTTTACCACCAGGGCTGGATTTCTCCTCAGCCAGGCTGGATTTCTCCTCAGCCAGGCTGGATTTCTCCTCAGCCAAGTTGGATTTCTCTTCAACTTTTGTTTTGATTATTTTGTTTTTAAAATCTGGTTGGCCCTCTTACAGATTCAACAGATAGAAAGATAAGAGATTTCTGGAAAAATTGCAGAAAAAATTGCAAAGAATAGAAAAAAGATTCCTAAAACAAAGAGAAGTGGAAAAGTTTTAGAATCAAACCCGAGATCAAGAGCCTTCAAATCTGCTCTGATACCAAATGATGAACCCCTGGTGAGGAGATCCTTTGTCCCTGATTCTTTTGAAGGAAGATCTGATGGTTTTGAGAGAGAGCTGGGTTGATTGTGATGATGATGGATGGATTGATTGAAAGATCTTCAGAAATGATCTATGGACTGATCAGATCTTGTGTAGATGTGTCTAAGATCAAGAGAATGAACTCTATTTGTGATCAAAGACAAGTTTTGCTTGCAGAGAATGAACTCCTAGCCATCAGTGTCATAGATGAAAAAGGGATTCACAGATTTAGAGAGAATTTTGATAAAAAGGTGAATGAATCTTATTTTGGTCGTCCATCCCTTTATATAGGAGTTACATGTTTTAGAAATGAAAAGACAAAGTGTAGAAATTAAAAAACTTAGAAACTAGGAATGTAGACTTCTCTTTGGACCCATTGATCCAAAACGTGGCCATATGCTTTCGTGGACATCTTGGCATGTAATTCTGATTTAGACTTCATAGAAGAATGCATGATTTCACCAAGGAGGAACAAGAAATTGATTAGATCGTCAGGTGGCCTCCAGGAACCGATATGACCGAAAAAGTGAATTCTTTGAACATCTCAAGTAACCCAACGAACTGGATTGGTTTTGGCTTGACAAGAATACTCCTCATGGTCAGTTAATGGAGTGAAATAGTCTCCAAACTCCCCTTTGATCTCTGGTCGGTCTTTCTCCATCACAAGCTTCTTCATGGTCAAAATCGGGTAGTTTTGGTTGCTTGTACAGCTGGACAGGGTTACATCATTATCCCACTTTTAGTCGAAGTAATTCCAGTTTACCCTGTTTGGAGATTTGGTAATTTTTTCTTGATTCTAATCAAACCAGAATAAATCAAGATGTAATAAGCTTTATTTGGACTCATATATCAGTGGATAATCACCCTGAAGTTGAAGCAATATCATAGGAGTTATGATGAAGAATTTATCCCACTTTTAATGGAAGTGAATCTAGTTTACTCTGTTTGGAGATTTCGTAATTTCTTCTTGATTCTAATTAAACCATAATGAATCACGATGTAAGTAGCTTCATTTGGAATCATTAATCAGTGGATATTCTCCATGAAGTTGAATTAATATCATATGAGTTATGATGAAGAAGTTATCCCTCTTTTAACCAAAATGATTCCAGTTTATCCTGTTTGGAGATTTAACAATTTCTTCAAAATTCTAGTCAAAACAGAATGAATCACGACATAAAAAGCTTGATTTGAACTTATAAATCAGTGAATAATCACCCTAAAGTTGAATCAATATCATAGGAGTTATGATGAAGAAGTTATCCCACTTTTAACCAAAGTGATTCCAGTTTATCCTGTTTGGAGATTTGACAATTTCTTCTTAATTCTAATCAAACCAGAATGAGTCACGATGTAAAAAGCTTGATTTGGACTCTTAAATCCGTGAATAATCACCCTGAAGTTGAATCAATATCATAGGAGTTATGATGAAGAAGTAATCCTTTTTTTAACCGTAGTGATTCCAGTTTTCCCTGTTTGGAGATTTGATAATTTCTTCTTGTTCTAATCAAACCAAAATGAATCACGATGTAAGAAGCTTGAATTGGAATCATAAATCAGTGGAGTATCACCCTGGATTTAAATCAATATCATAGGAGTTATGATCAAGAAGTTATCCCACTTTTAATCGTAGTGATTCCAGTTTACCATGTTTAGAGATTTGGCAATTCTTCTTGATTTTAATCAAACCAGAATGAATTAAGATGTAAGAATCTTGATTTGGACTCATTTTTCAGTAATTAATCACTCTGAATTTGAACCAATATCATAGAAGTTATAATGAAGAAGTTATCCCACTTTTTAACCGAAGTGATTCCAGTTTACCCTGTTTGGAGATTTGGAAATTTCTTCTTGATTCTAATCAAAACAGAATGAATCAATATGTAATAAGCTTTATTTGGACTAATATATCAGTGGATAATCACCCTGAAGTTGAACCAATATCGTAGGAGTTATGATGAAGAAGTTATCCCACTTTTAACCGAAGTGATTCCAGTTTACCATGTATGGAGATTTGACAATTTCTTAATGATTCAAATCGAACCAGATTGAATCACGATGTAAGAAGCTTGATTTAGAATAAAAACTCAGTGGATAATCACCCTGAAGTTGAACCAATATCATAGGACTTATGATGAAGAAGTTATTCCATTCTTAACCGAAGTGATTCCAGTTTACCCTTTTTGGAGATTTGACAATTTTTTCTTAATTCTAATCAAAACAGAATGAATCACGATGTAAAAAGCTTTATTTGGACTCATATATCAGTGGATAATCATTCTTAATTTGAACCAATATCATAGGAGTTATGATGAAGAAGTTATCCCACTTTTAATCGAAGTGATTTCAGTTTACCATGTTTGGAGATTTGACAATTTCTTCTTGATTCTAATCAAAAAAGAATGAATCAAGATGTAAGAAGATTTATTTAGACTTATATATATCAGTGGATAATCATTATGAAGTTGAACCAATATCATAGGAGTTATGATGAAGAAGTTATCCCACTTTTAATCGAAGTGATTCCAGTGTACCCTTTTTGGAGATTTGGCAATTTCTTCTTGATTCTACTCAAACCAGAATGAATAAAGATTATAAGAAGTTATATTTGGACTCATAAATAATTGGATAACCACCCTGAACTTGAATCAATATCATAGGATTTATGATTAAGAAGTTATCCCTCTTTTAATCGAAGTGATTTCAGTTTACCCTGTTTAGAGATTTGACAATTCTTCTTGATTTTAAGCAAACCAGAATGAATTAAGATGTAAGAATCTTGATGTGGACTCACTTTGCAGTGGATAATCACTCTAAATTTGAACCAATATCATAGAATTTATCATGAAGAAGTTATCGCACTTTTAACCGAAGTGATTCCAGTTTTTCCTGTTTGGAGATTTGAAAATTTCTACTTGAGTCTAATAAAAAAAGAATGAATCAAGATGTAAGAAGCTTTATTTGGACTAATATATCAGTGGATAATCACCCTGAAGTTTAACCAATATCATACGATTTATGATGACGAAGTTATCCCACTTTTAACCGAAGTAATTCTAGTTTACCCTGTATGGAGATTTGATAATTTCTTAATGATTCTAATCAAACCATAATGAATCACGATGTAAGAAGATTGATTTAGAATTAAAAATCAGTAGATAATCACCCTGAAATTGAAACAATATCATAGAAGTTATGATGAAGAAGTTATTCTATTTTTAATCGAAGAGATTCCAGTTTACCCTATTTGGAGATTTAGCAATTTCTTCTTAATTCTAATCAAACCAAAATGAATCACGATGTGAAAAGCTTTATTTGGAATCATAAATCAGTGGATAATCACCCTGAAGTTGAACCAATAACATAGGAGTTATGATGAAGAAGTTATCGAACTTTTAATCCAAGTGATTTCAGTTTACCCTATTTGGAGATTTGGCAATTTCTTCTTGATTCTAATGAAACCAGAATGAATCACGATGTAAGAAGTTTGATTTAGACTCATTATCAGTGGATAATCATCCTGAAGTTGAATTAATATCATAGGAGTTATGAAGAAGAAGTTATCCCAAATTTAATCGAAGTGATTCCAGTTTATCCTTTTTGGAGAATTGACAGTTTCTTCTTTATTCTTAGCAGACCAGATTGATTCAAGATTTAAGAATCTTTATTTTGACTCATAAATCTGTGGATAACCACCCTGAACTTGAATTTATGTCATAGGAGTTATGATGAAAAAGTTTTCCCTCTTTTTAGCGAAGTGATTCCAATTTACCATGTTTAGAGATTTGGCAATTCTTCTTGATTTTAATCAAACCAGAACGAATTAAGATGTAAGAATCTTGATTTGGACGCATTTATCACTGGATATTCACTCTGAATTTGAACCAATATCATAGGAGTTATCATGAAGAAGTTATCGTAATTTTAACCGAAGTGATTCCATTTTATCCTGTTTGGAGATTTGGAAATTCCTTCTTGATTCTAATCAACCAGAATGAGTCAAGATGTAAGAATATTTATTTGGACTAATATATCAGTGGATAATCACCCTGAAGTGTAACCAATATCATACGAGTTATGATGACTAAGTTATCCCACTTTTAACCGAAGTGATTCCAGTTTACCCTGTATGGAGATTTGACAATTTCTTAATGATTCTAATCAAAACAGAATGAATCATGATGTAAGAAGCTTGATTTGGAATCATAAATCAGTGGATAATCACCCTGAAGTTGAACCAATATCATAGGAGTTATGATGAACAAGTTATTCCATTTTTAACCGAAGTGATTCCAGTTTATCCTATTTGGAGATTTAACAATTTCTTCTTAATTCTAACCAAACCATAATGAATCACGATGTAAAAAGCTTGATTTGGAATCATAAATCAGTGAATAATCACTCTGAAGTTGAACCAATATCATAGGAGTTATGATGAAGAAGTTATCCCACTTTTAACCGAAGTGATTCCAGTGTACCATGTTTGGAGATTTGGCAATTTCTTCTTAATTGTAATCAAAACATAATTAATCACGATGTAAAAGCTTGATTTGGACTCATAAATCAGTTGATAACCACCCTGAAGTTTAACCAATATCATAGGAGTTATGATGAAGTAGTTATCCCACTATTAACCGAAGTGATTTCAATTTACACTGTTTGGATATTTGACAATCTTTTTGTTAATTCTAATCAAAACAGAATGAATCAAGATGTAAGAAGCTTTATTTCGACTCATATATCAGTGGATAATCACCCTGACGTTGAACAAACATCATAGAAGGTATGATGAAGATGTTATCCCACTTTTAATCAAAGTGATTCCAGTTTATCTTGTTTGGAGATTTGGCTATTTCTTATTTATTCTAATAAACCAAAGTGAATAAAGATGAAATAAGCTTGATTTGGAGTCAAAATTTATTGGAGAATAACCCTGAAGTTGAATCAATATCATAGGAGGTATGATGAAGAAGTTATCCCAATTTTAACCGAAGTGATTCCAGTATACCATGTTTGGAGATTTGACTCTTTCTTCTTGATTCTAATCAAACCAGATATAATCACGATGTAAGAATATTTACTTGGACTCATAAATATGTGGATAGTCACCCTGAAGTTGAATCAATATTATAGAAGTTATGATGAAGAAGTTATCCCACTTTTAATCGAAGTGATTCCACTTTACCCTTTTTGGAGATTTGACAATTTCTTCTTGATTCTAATCAAACCAGAATAAATAAAAATATAAGAATCTTAATTTGGACTCATATATAAGTGGATAATCACCCTGAAGTTGAACCAATATCATAGAAGTTATGATGAAGAAGTTATCCCACTTTTAACCGAAGTGATTCCAGTTTACCCTGTTTGGAAATTTTTTAATTTCTTAATAATTCTAATAAAACCAGAATGAATTACGATGTAATTAGCTTGATGTGGAATCACAAATCAGTGGATAAACACCATGAAGTTGAATCAATATCTTAGGATTTATGATAAAGAAGTTATCCCACTTTTAATCGAAGTGATTCCAGTTTACCATGTTTGGAGATTTGGCAATTTCTTAATGATTCTAATCAAACCAGAATGAATCACGATGTAAGAAGCTTAATTTTTACTTATAAATCAGTGGATAATCACCTGGAAATTGAACCAATATCATAGGAGTTATGATGAAGAAGTTATCACACTTTTAACCAAAGTGATTCCAGTTTATCCTGTTTGGAGATTTGGCAATTTCTTCTTAATTCTAATCAAAACAAAATGAATCACGATGTAAGAAGCTTGATTTGGATTCATAAATCAGTGTATATTCCCTCTGAATTTGAATCAATATCATAGGAGTTATGATGAAGAGGTTATCCCACTTTTAACAAAAATGATTCCAGTTTACCATGTTTGGAGATTTGACAATTTATTCTTGATTATAATCAAACCAGAATGAATCAAGATGTAAGAAGCGTGATTTATATTCATAAATAAGTGGATAATCACCCTGAAGTTGAATCAATATCATAAGAGTTATGATGAAGAAGTTATACCACTTTTAATCGAAGTGATTCTAGTTTACCCTATTTGGAGATTTGGCAATTTCTTCTTGATTCTAATCAAACCAGAATGAGTCAAGATGTAAGAATATTGATTTAGACTCATAAATCAGTGGATAATCACCCTGAAGTTGAACCAATATCATAGGAATTATGATGGAGAAGTTATCCCACTTTTAACCGAAGTGATTCCAGTTTACCCTGTTTGGAGATTTGAAAATTTCTTCTTAATTCTAATCAAACCAGAAAGAATCCCGATGTAAAAAAATCTACTTGGACACATAAATCAGTGGATAGTCACCCTGAAGCTGAATCAATGTCATAGGAGTTATGATGAAGAAGTTATCCCACTTTTAATCGAAGTGATTCCAGTTTGCCCTGTTTGGAGATTTGACAATTTCTTCTTAATTCTAATCAAACCAGAATTAATCATGATTTAAAAAGCTTGATTTGGACTCATAAATCAGTGGATAAACACCATGAAGTTGAATCAATATCATAGGAGTTGTAATGAAGAAGTTATCTCACTTTTACTCGAAGTGATCCTAGTTTACCCTGTTTGGAGATTTAGCAATTTCTTAATGATTTTAATCAAACCAGAATGAATCAAGATGTAAGAAGCTTGATTTGGACTCATAAGTAAGTGGATAATTACCCTGAAGTTGAAGCAATATCATATGAGTTATGATGAAGAAGTTATCCCAGTTTTAACCAAAATGATTCCAGTTTACTCTGTTTGGAGATTTGGCAATTTCTTCTTAATTCTAATTAAACCATAATTAATCACAATGTAAAAAGCTTGATTTGGACTCATAAATCAGTGGAGAATTACCCTGTAGTTAAATCAATAGCATAGGAGTTATGATCAAGAAGTTATCCACTTTTAATCGAAGTGATTCCAGTTTACTCTGTTTGCGGATTTGGCAATTTCTTCTTGATTATAATCAAAGCAGCATGAAAGATATAAGAAGCTTTATTTGGAATAATATATCAGTGGATAATCACCCTTGAGTTGAATCAATATCATAGGAGTTATGATGAATAAGTTATCCCTCTTTTAACCGAAGTGATTCCAATTTACCATGTTTGGAGATTTGGCAATTTCTTCTTGATTCTAATCAAACCAGAATGAATCAAGATGCAAGAATCTTTATTTGGACTCAAAAATCAGTGTATAATCACCCTGAAATTGAATCAATATCATATGAGTTATGATGAAGAAGTTATCCAACTTTTAACCGAAGTGATTCTAGTTTATTCTGTTTGGAGATTTGGCAATTTCTTCTTGATTCCAATCAAACCAGAATGAATTACGATGTAATAATATTGATTTAGACTCATAAATCAGTGGATAATCACCCTCAATTTGAATCAATAACATAGGAGTTATGATGAAGAAATTATCCAACTTTTAATCGAAGTGATTCCAGGTAACCATGTTTGGAGATTTGGCAATTTCTTCTTGATTCTAATGAAAGAATAATGAATCACGATGTAAGAATCTTGATTTGGACTCATAAACCAGTGGATATTCACCATGCAGTTGAATCAATATCATAGGAGTTATGATGAAGAAGTGATCCCTCTTTTAATCGAAGTGATTCCAGTTTATCCTGTTTGGGGATTTGGCGATTTCTTCTTAATTCTAATCAAACCAGAATGAATCAAGATGTAAGAAGCTTGATTTGTATTCATAAATAAGTGGATAATCACCCTGAAGTTGAATCAATATCATAAGAGTTATTATGAAGAAGTTATCCCACTTTTAACCGAAGTGATTCTAGTTTACCCTGTTTTGAGATTTGACAATTTCTTCTTGATTCTAATCAAACCAGAATGAGTCAAGATATAAGAAGATTTATTTGGACTCATAAATCAGTGGATAATCACCCTGAAGTTGAACCAATATCATAGGATTTATGATGAAGAAGTTGTCCCACTTTTAACCGAAGTGATTCCAGTTTACGATGTTTGGAGATTTCACAATTTCTTAATGATTCTAATAAAACCAGAATGAATCACGATCTAAGAATCTTGATTTAGAATTACAAATCAGTGGATAATCACCATGAAGTTGAATCAATATTATAGGAGTTATGGTGAAGAAGTTATCCCACTTTTAACCGAAGTGATTCCAGTTTACCCTATTTGGAGATCTGGCAATTTCTTCTTAATTCTAATCAAACCAGAATGAATCACGATGTAAAACGCTTGATTTGGACTCATAAATCAGTGGATAATCACACTGAAGTTGAATCAATATCATAGGAGTTATGATGAAGAAGTTATCTACTTTTAATTGAAGTGATTCTAGTTTACCCTGTTAGGAGATTTGACAATATCTTAATGATTCTAATCAAACCAGAATGATTCAAGATGTAAGAAGATTGATTTGGACTCATAAATCAGTGGATATGCACCCTGAAGTTGAATAAATATGATAGGAGTTATGATGAATAAGTTATCCCTCTTTTAACCGAAGTGATTCCTGTTTACCTTGTTTGGAGATTTGGCAATTTCGTCTTGATTCTAATCAAACAAGAATGAATCAAGATGCAAAAAGCTTTATTTCGACTCAAAAATCAGTGGAGAATCACCCTGAAGTTGAATAAATATCATAGGAGCTATGATGAACAAGTTATCTCACTTTTAACCGAAGTGATTCTAGTTTATAATGTTTGGAGATTTGGCAAATTCTTCTTGATTCTAATCAAACCTGAATGAATCACGATGTAATAATCTTGATTTTAACTCATAAATCAGTGAATAATCACCCAGAATTTGAATCAATAACATAGGAGTTATGATGAAGAAGTTATCCAACTTTTAATCGAAGTGATTCCAGTTAACCATGTTTGGAGATTTGGCAATTTCTTCTTGATTCTAATCCAACCATAATGAATCATGATGTAAGAAGTTTGTTTTGGACTCATAAATCAGTGGATATTCACCCTGAAATTGAATCAATATCATCGGAGTTATCATGAAGAATTTATCCCTCTTTTAATCGAAGTGATTCCACTTTACCCTGTTTGGAGATTTGGCAATTCCTTCTTGATTCTAATCAAAACAGAATGAATCAAGATGCAAGAAGATTTATTTGGACTCAAAAATCAGTGGATAATCACCCTGAAGTTGAATCAATATCATAGGAGTTATGATGAATAAGTTATCCCTCTTTTAACCGAAGTGATTCCAGTTTATAATGTTTGGAGATATGGCAATTTCCATTTGATTCTAATCAAACCAGAATGAATCAGGATGTAATAATCTTGATTTGGACTCTTAAATCAGTGGATAATCACCCTGAATTTTAATCAATATCATATGAGTTATGATGAAGAAGTTATCCAACTTTTAATCGAAGTAATTCCAGTTAACCCTGTTTGGAGATTTGGCAATTGCTTCTTGATTCTAATCAAACCATAATGAATCACGATGTAAGAAGCTTTGTTTGGCCTCATAAACCAGCTGATATTCACCATGAAATTGAATCAATATCGTAGGAGTTATCATGAAGAAGTTATCCCTCTTTTAACCGAAGTGATTCCAAATTATCCTACTTGGAGATTTGGTGATTTTTTCTTAATTCTAATCAAACCAGAATGAATCACGACATAAAAACCTTGACTTTTAATCATAAATAAGTGGAGTATCACCGTGCAGTTTAATCAATATCACAGAAGTTATGATCAAGAAGTTATCCTACTTATAATCGAAGTGATTCCAGTTTACCCTGTTTGGAGATTTGACAATTTCTTCTTGATTCTAATCAAACCAAAATGACTCAAGATATAAGAAGCTTTATTTAGACTAATATATCAGTGGATAATCACCCTGAAGTTGAACCAATATCATATGAGTTATGATGAAGAAGTTATCCCACTTTTAACCGAAGTGATTCCTGTTTACCCTGTTTGGAGATTTGCCAATTTCTTAATGATTCTAATCAAACCAGAATGAATCACGATGTAAGAAGATTGATTTAGAATAAAAAATCAGTGGATATTCACCCTGAAGTTGAACCAATATCATAGGAGATATGATGAAGAAGTTATCTCACTTTTAACAGAAGTGATTCCAGTTTACCCTATTTGGAGATTTGACAATTTCTTCTTAATTCTAATCAAACCAGAATGAATCAAGATGTAAAAATCTTTATTTGGACTCATAAATCAGTCGATAATCACCCTGAAGTTGAATTAATATTATAGGAGTTATGATGAAGAAGTTATCCCACTTTTAATCGAAGTAATTCCTGTTTATCCTGATTGGAGATTTGGCAATTTCTTAATGATTCTAATCAAACCAGAATGAGTAAAGATGTAAGAAGATTGATTTGGACTCATTAATCAGTAGATAATCACCCTGAAATCGAACCAATATCATAGGAGTTATAATGAAGAAGTTATCCTAGTTTTCACCGAAGTGATTTCAATTTACCTTGTTTGGAGATTTGGCAATTTCTTCTTAATTCTAATCAAACCAGAATTAATCACGATGTAAAAAGCTTGATTTGGACTCATAAATCAGTGAATAATCACCCTGAAGTTGAACCAATATTATAGGAGTTATGATGAAGAAGTTATCCCACTTTTAACTGAAGTGATTCCAGTTTACCCTTTTTGGAGATTTGGAAATTTCTTTTTAATTCTAATCAAACCAGAATGAAACACGATGTAAAAAGATTGATTTGGACTCATAAATCAGTGGATAGTCACCCTGAAGTTGATTCAAGATTATAAGAGTTATGATGAGGAAGTTATCCTACTTTTAATAGAAGTGATTCCAGTTTACCCTTTTTGGAGATTTGGCAATTTCTTCTTGATTATAATCAAACCAGAATGAATCAAGATATAAGAAGCTTTATTTGAACTCATATATCAGTGGATAATCAACCTGAAGTTGAACAAATATCTTAGGAGTTATGATGAAGAAGTTATCCAACTTTTAATCGAAGTTATTCTAGTTTACCAAGTTTGGAGATCTGGCAATTTCTTAATGATACTAATCAAACCAGAATGAATCATGATGTGAGAAGTTTTATTTGGACTCATAAATCAGTGGATAATCACCCTGAGTTGAACCACTATCATAGGAGGTATGATGAAGAAGTTATCTCACTTTTAACCGAAGTGATTCCAGTTTATACTGTTTGGAGATTTGGCAATTTCTTCTTAATTCTAATAAAAAAGAATGAATCACGATGTAAAAGACTTGATTTTGACTCATAAATCAGTGGATAAACACCCTGAAGTTGAATCAATATTATAGGAGTTATGATGAAGAAGTTATCCCACTTTTAATCCAAGTGATTCGAGTTTACCTTATTTGGAGATTTGGCAATTTCTTAATGATTCTAATCAAAACATAATGAATCACGATGTAAGAAGCTTGATTTGGACTCATAAATCAATGGATAATCACTCTGAATTTGAACCAATATCATAGGAGTTATGATGAAGAAGTTATCCCACTTTTAACCGAAGTGATTCCAGTTTACCCTGTTTGGAGATTTGACAATTTCTTAATGATACTAATCAAACCATAATGAATCATGACGTAAGAATCTTGATTTGGACTCATAAATCAGTGGATAATCACCCTAAAGTTGAAACAATATCATAGGAGTTATCATGAAGAAGTTATCCCACTTTTAACCTAAGTGATTCCAGTTTACCCTGTTTGAAGATTTGACAATTTCTTAAATGATACTAATCAAACCAGAATGAAACACAATGTAAGAAGCTTAATTTGGACTCATAAATCAGTGGATAATCACCCCAAAGTTGAACCAATATCATAGGAGTTATGATGAAGAAGTTATCCCACTTTTAACCGAAGCGATTCCAATTTATCATGTTTGGAGATTTGGCAATTTCTTAATGATTCTAATCAAACCATAATGAATCACGATGTAAGAAGCTTGATTTGGACTCATAAATCAGTGGATAATCACCCTGAAGTTGAACCAATATCATAAGAGTTATGATGAAGAAGTTATCCCACTTTTAACCGAAGTGATTCCAGTTTACCCTGTTTGGAGATTTGACAATTTCTTAATGATACTAATCAAACCAGAATGAATCAAGATGTAAAAACTTATTTTAGACTCATAAATCAGTGGATAATCACCCTGAAGTTGAACCAATATCGTAGGAGTTATGATGAAGAAGTTATCCCACTTTTAACCGAAGTGATTCCAGTTTACGCTGTTTGGAGATTTCACAATTTCTTAATGATTCTAATAAAACCAGAATGAATCACGATGTAAGAATCTTGACTTAGAATTAAAAATCAGTGGATAATCAACATGAAGTTGAATCAATATTATAGGAGTTATGGTGAAGAAGTTATCCCACTTTTAACTGAAGTGATTCCAGTTTACCCTATTTGGAGATCTGGCAATTTCTTCTTAATTCTAATTAAACCAGAATGAATCACGATGTAAAACGCTTCATTTGGACTCATAAATCAGTGGATAATCACACTGAAGTTGAATCAATATCATAGGAGTTATGATGAATAAGTTATCCACTTTTAATTGAAGTGATTCCAGTTTACCATGTTTGGAGATTTGACAATATCTTAATGATTCTAATCAAACCAGAATGATTCAAGATGTAAGAAGATTGATTAGGACTCATAAATCAGTGGATATGCACCCTGAAGTTGAATCAATATGATAGGAGTTATGATGAATAAGTTATCCCTCTTTTAACCGAAGTGATTCCAGTTTACCCTGTTTGGAGATTTGGCAATTTCGTCTTGATTCTAATCAAACAAGAATGAATCAAGATACAAATAGATTTATTTCGACTCAAAAATCAGTGGATAATCACCCTGAAGTTGAATCAATATCATAGGAGCTATGATGAACAAGTTATCCCACTTTTAACCGAAGTGATTCTAGTTTATAATGTTTGGAGATTTGGCAAATTCTTCTTGATTCTAATCAAACCAGAATGAATCACGATGTAATAATCTTGATATTAACTCATAAATCAGTGAATAATCACCCAGAATTTGAATCAATAACATAGGAGTTATGTTGAAGAAGTTATCCTACTTTTAACAAAAGTGATTTCAATTTACCTTATTTGGAGATTTAGTAATTTCTTCTTGATTCTAATAAAACCAGAATTAATCACGATGTAAAAAGCTTGTTTTGGACTCATAAATCAGTGAATAATCACCCTGAAGTTGAACCAATATCATAGGAGTTATCATGAAGAAGTTATCCCTCTTTTAATCGAAGTGATTCTAGTTTACCCTGTTTGGAGATTTGGCAATTTCTTTTTAATTCTAATCAAACCAGAATGAAACACGATGTAAAAAGCTTGATTTGGACTCAAAAATCAGTGGATAATCACCCTGAAGTTGAATCAATATCATAGGAGTTATGATGAATAAGTTATCCCTCTTTTAACCAAAGTGATTCCAGTTTATAATGTTTGGAGATATGGCAATTTCCTCTTGATTCTAATCAAACCAGAATGAATCACGATGTAATAATCTTGATTTGGACTCATAAATCAGTGGATTTTAACCCTGAATTTTAATCAATAACATAGGAGTTATGATGAAGAAGTTATTCAACTTTTAATCGAAGTGATTCCAGTTAACCCTGTTTGGAGATTTGGCAATTGCTTCTTGATTCTAATCAAACCATAATGAATCACGATGTAAGAAGCTTTGTTTGGCCTCATAAACCAGCGGATAATCACCATGAAATTGAATCAATATCGTAGAAGTTATCCCTCTTTTAACCGAAGTGATTCCAAATTATCCTACTTGGAGATTTGGCGATTTCTTCTTAATTCTAATCAAACCAGAATGAATCACGACATAAAAAGCTTGACTTTTAATCATAAATAAGTGGAGTATCACCGTGCAGTTTAATCAATATCACAGAAGTTATGATCAAGAAGTTATCCTACTTATAATCGAAGTGATTCCAGTTTACCCTGTTTGGAGATTTGGCAATTTCTTCTTGATTCTAATCAAACCAAAATGACTCAAGATATAAGAAGCTTTATTTAGACTAATATATCAGTGGATAATCACCCTGAAGTTGAACCAATATCATATGAGTTATGATGAAGAAGTTATCCCACTTTTAACCGAAGTGATTCCAGTGTACCCTGTTTGGAGATTTGCCAATTTCTTAATGATTCTAATCAAACCAGAATGAATCATGATGTAAGAAGATTGATTTAGAATAAAAAATCAGTGGATATTCACCCTGAAGTTGAACCAATATCATAGGAGTTATGATGAAGAAGTTATCTCACTTTTAACCGAAGTGATTCCAGTTTACCCTATTTGGAGATTTGGCAATTTGTTCTTAATTCTAATCAAACCAGAATAAATCAAGATGTAAAAATCTTTATTTGGACTCATAAATCAGTGGATAATCACCCTGAAGTTGAATTAATATGATAGGAGTTATGATGAAGAAGTTATCCGACTTTTAATCAAAGTAATTCCTGTTTACCCTGATTGGGTTTTGGCAATTTCTTAATGATTCTAATCAAACCAGAATGAGTAAAGATGTAAGAAGATTGATTTGGACTCATGAATCAGTAGATAATCACCCTGAAGTCTAACCAATATCATAGGAGTTATAATGAAGAAGTTATCCTAGTTTTAACCGAAGTGATTTCAATTTACCTTGTTTGGAGATTTGGCAATTTCTTCTTAATTCTAATCGAACCAAAATTAATCACGATGTAAAAATCTTGATTTGGACTCATAAATCAGTGAATAATCACCCTGAAATTGAACCAATATCATAGGAGTTATGATGAAGAAGTTATCCCACTTTTAACTGAAGTGATTCCAGTTTACCCTTTTTGGAGATTTGGAAATTTCTTTTTAATTCTAATCAAACCAGAATGAAACACGATGTAAAAAGCTTGATTTGGACTCATAAATCAGTGGATAATCACCCTGAATTTTAATCAATAACATAGGAGTTATGATGAAGAAGTTATCCAACTTTTAATCGAAGTGATTCCAGTTAACCTTGTTTGGAGATTTGGCAATTGCTTCTTGATTCTAATCAAACCATAATGAATCACGATGTAAGAAGATTTGTTTGGCCTCATAAACCAGCGGATAATCACCATGAAATTGAATCAATATCGTAGAAGTTATCCCTCTTTTAACCGAAGTGATTCCAAATTATCCTACTTGGAGATTTGGCGATTTTTCTTAATTCTAATCAAACCAGAATGAATCACGACATAAAAAGCTTGACTTTTAATCATAAATAAGTGGAGTATCACCGTGCAGTTTAATCAATATCACAGAAGTTATGATCAAGAAGTTATCCTACTTATAATCGAAGTGATTCCAGTTTACCCTGTTTGGAGATTTGGCAATTTCTTCTTGATTCTAATCAAACCAAAATGACTCAAGATATAAGAAGCTTTATTTAGACTAATATATCAGTGGATAATCACCCTGAAGTTGAACCAATATCATATGAGTTATGATGAAGAAGTTATCCCACTTTTAACCGAAGTGATTCCAGTTTACCCTGTTTGGAGATTTGCCAAATTCTTAATGATTCTAATCAAACCAGAATGAATCACGATGTAAGAAGCTTGATTTAGAATATAAAATCAGTGAATATTCACCCTGAAGTTGATCCAATATCATAGGAGTTATGATGAAGAAGTTATCTCACTTTTAACCGAAGTGATTCCAGTTTACCCTATTTGGAGATTTGGCAATTTGTTCTTAATTCTAATCAAACCAGAATGAATCAAGATGTAAAAATCTTTATTTGGACTCATAAATCAGTGGATAATCACCCTGAAGTTGAATTAATATGATAGGAGTTACGATGAAGAAGTTATCCAACTTTTAATCGAAGTGATTCCTGTTTACCTGTTTGGAGATTTGGCAATTTATTAATGATTCTAATCAAACCAGAATGAGTAAAGATGTAAGAAGATTATTTGGATTCATAAATCAGTAGATAATCACCCTGAAGTCGAACCAATATCATAGGAGTTATAATGAAGAAGTTATCCTACTTTTAACCGAAGTGATTTCAATATACCTTATTTGGAGATTTGGTAATTTCTTCTTAATTCTAATCAAACCAGAATTAATCACGATGTAAAAAGCTTGATTTGGACTCATAAATCTGTGAATAATCACCCTGAAGTTGAACCAATATCATAGGAGTTATGATGAAGAAGTTATCCCACTTTTAACCGAAGTGATTCCAGTTTACCCTTTTTGGAGATTTGGAAATTTCTTTTTAATTCTAATCAAACCAGAATGAAACACGATGTAAAAATCTTGATTTGGACTCATAAATCAGTGGATAGTCCCCCTGAAATTGATTCAAGATTATAGGAGTTATGATGAAGAAATTATCCTACTTTTAATAGAAGTGATTCCAGTTTACCCTTTTTGGAGATTTGGCAATTTCTTCTTGATTCTAATCAAACCAGAATGAATCAAGATATAAGAAGCTTTATTTGAACTCATATATCAGTGGATAATCATCCTGAAGTTGAACAAATATCTTAGGAGTTATGATGAAGAAGTTATCAAACTTTTAATCGAAGTTATTCTAGTTTACCAAGTTTGGAGATTTGGCAATTCCTTAATGATACTAATCAAAAAAGAATTAATCATGATGTAAGAAGCTTTATTTGGACTCATAAATCAGTGGATAATCACCCCAAAGTTAAACCAATATCATAGGAGTTATGATGAAGAAGTTATCCCACTTTTAACCGAAGTGATTCCAGTTTATACTGTTTGGAGATTTTGCAATTTCTTCTTAATTCTAATCAAAACAGGATGAATCACGATGTAAAAGGCTTGATTTTGACTCATAAATCAGTGGATAAACACCATGAAATTGAATCAATATCATATGAGTTATGATGAAGAAGTTATCCCACTTTTAATCGAAGTGATTCCAGTTTATCCTGTTTGGAGATTTGGTAATTTCTTAATGATTCTAATCAAACCATAATGAATCACGATGTAAGAAGCTTGATTTGGACTCATAAATCAGTGGATAATCACCCTGAAGTTGAACCAATATAATAGGAGTTATGATGAAAAAGTTATCCCACTTTTAACCGAAGTTATTCCAGTTTACCCTTTTTGGAGATTTGACAATTTCTTAATGATACTAATCAAACCATAATGAATCATGACGTAAGAAGCATATTTTAGACTCATAAATTAGTGGATAATCACCCTAAAGTTGAAACAATATCATAGGAGTTATGATGAAGAAGTTATCCCAGTTTTAACCAAAGTGATTCCAGTTTACGCTGTTTGGAGATTTCACAATTTCTTAATGATTCTAATAAAACCAGAATGAATCACGATGTAAGAATCTTGATTTAGAATTAAAAATCAGTGGATAATCACCATGAAGTTGAATCAATATTATAGGAGTTATGGTGAAGAAGTTATTCTACTTTTAACCGAAGTGATTCCAGTTTACCCTATTTGGATATCTGGCAATTGCTTCTTCATTCTAATCAAACCAGAATGAATCACGATGTAAAACGCTTGATTTGGACTTATAAATCAGTGGATAATCACACTGAAGTTAAATCAATATCATAGGAGTTATGATGAAGAAGTTATCCACTTTTATTTGAAGTGATTCCAGTTTACCCTGTTTGGAGATTTGACAATATCTTAATGATTCTAATCAAACCAGAATGATTCAAGATGTAAGAAGATTGATTTGGACTCATAAATCAGTGGATATGCACCCTGAAGGTGAATTAATATGATAGGAGTTATGATGAATAAGTTATCCCTCTTTTAACCGAAGTGATTCCAGTTTACACTGTTTGGAGATTTGGCAATTTCGTCTTGATTCTAATCAAACAAGAATGAATCAAGATGCAAAAAGCTTTATTTCGACTCAAAAATCAGTGGATAATCACCCTGAAGTTGGATCAATATCATATGAGCTATGATGAACAAGTTATCCCACTTTTAACCGAAGTGATTCTAGTTTATAATGTTTGGAGATTTGGCAAATTCTTGTTGATTCTAATCAAACCAGAATGAATCACGATGTAATAATCTTGATTTTAACTCATAAATCAGTGAATAATCACCCAGAATTTGAATCAATAACATAGGAGTTACGATGAAGAAGTTATCCAACTTTTAATCGAAGTGATTCCAGTTAACCATGTTTGGAGATTTGGCAATTTCTTCTTGATTCTAATCAAACCATAATGAATCATGATGTAAAAAGCTTGTTTTGGACTCATAAATCAGTGGATATTCACCCTGAAATTGAATCAATATCATCGGAGTTATCATGAAGAAGTTATCCCTCTTTTAATCGAAGTGATTCCAGTTTACCCTGTTTGGTGATTTGTCAATTCCTTCTTGATTCTAATCAAAACATAATGAATCAAGATGCAAGAAGATTTATTTGGACTCAAAAATCAGTGGATAATCACCCTGAAGTTGAATCAATATCATAGGAGTTATGATGAATAAGTTATCCCTCTTTTAACCGAAGTGATTCCAGTTTATAATGTTTGGAGATGTGGCAATTTCCTCTTGATTCTAATCAAACCAGAATGAATCACGATGTAATAATCTTGATTTGGACTCATAAATCAGTGGATAATCACCCTGAATTTTAATCAATAATATAGGAGTTATGATGAAGAAGTTATCCAACTTTTAATCGAAGTGATTCCAGATAACCCTGTTTGGAGATTTGGCAATTGCTTCTTGATTCTAATCAAACCATAATGAATCACGATGTAAGAAGCTTTGTTTGGCCTCATAAACCAGCGGATAATCACCATGAAATTGAATCAATATCGTAGAAGTTATCCCTCTTTTAACCGAAGTGATTCCAAATTATCCTACTTGGAGATTTGGCGATTTCTTCTTAATTCTAATCAAACCAGAATGAATCACGACATAAAAAGCTTGACTTTTAATCATAAATAAGTGGAGTATCACCATGCAGTTTAATCAATATCACAGATGTTATGATCAAGAAGTTATCCTACTTATAATCGAAGTGATTCCAGTTTACCCTGTTTGGAGATTTGGCAATTTCTTCTTGATTCTAATCAAAACAAAACGACTCAAGATATAAGAAGCTTTATTTAGACTAATATATCAGTGGATAATCACCCTGAAGTTGGACCAATATCATATTAGTTATGATGAAGAAGTTATCCCACTTTTAACCGAAGTGATTCCAGCTTACCCTGTTTGGAGATTTGCCAATTTCTTAATGATTCTAATCAAACCAGAATGAATCACGATGTAAGAAGCTTGATTTAGAATACAAAATCAGTGGATATTCACCCTGAAGTTGAACCAATATCATAGGAGTTATGATGAAAAAGTTATCTCACTTTTAACCAAAGTGATTCCAGTTTACCCTATTTGGAGATTTGGCAATTTGTTCTTAATTCTAATCAAACCAGAATGAATCAAGATGTAAAAATCTTTATTTGGACTCATAAATCAGTGGATAATCACCCTGAAGTTGAATTAATATGATAGGAGTTACGATGAAGAAGTTATCCCACTTTTAATCGAACTGATTCCTGTTTATCCTATTTGGAGATTTGGAAATTTCTTAATGATTCTAATCAAACCAGAATGAGTAAAGATGTAAGAAGATTGATTTGGACTCATAAATCAGTAGATAATCACCCTGAAGACGAACCAATATCATAGGAGTTATAATGAAGAAGTTATCCTACTTTTAACCGAAGTGATTTCAATTTACCTTGTTTGGAGATTTGGCAATTTCTTCTTAATTCTAATCAAACCAGAATTAATCACGATGTAAAAATCTTGATTTGGACTCATAAATCAGTGAATAATCACCCTGAAGTTGAATCAATATCATAGGAGTTATGATGAAGAAGTTATCCCACTTTTAACCGGAGTGATTCAAGTTTACCCTTTTTGGAGATTTGGAAATTTTTTTTAATTCTAATCTAACCAGAATGAAACACGATGTAAAAAGCTTGATTTGGACTCATAAATCAGTGGATAGTCCCCCTGAAGTTGATTCAAGATTATAGGAGTTATGATGAAGTTATCCTACTTTTAATAGAAGTGATTCCAGTTTACCCTTTTTGGAGATTTGACAATTTCTTCTTGATTCTAACCAAACCAGAAAGAATCAAGATAGAAGAAGCTTTATTTGAACTCATATATCAGTGGATAATCATCCTGAAGTTGAACAAATATCTTAGGAGTTATGATGAAGAAGTTATCCAACTTTTAATCGAAGTTATTCTAGTTTACCAAGTTTGGAGATTTGGCAATTCCTTAATGATACTAATCTAACACGAATGAATCATGATGTAAGAAGCTTTATTTGGACTCATAAATCAGTGGATAATCACCCTGAAGTTGAACCAATATCATAGGAGGTATGATGAAGAAGTTATCCCACTTTTAACCGAAGTGATTCCAATTTATACTGTTTGGAGATTTGGCAAATTCTTCTTAATTCTAATAAAAAAGAATGAATTACGGTGTAAAAGGCTTGATTTTGACTCATAAATCAGTGGATAAACACCCTGAAGTTGAATCAATATCATAGGAGTTATGATGAAGAAGTTATCCCACTTTTAATCCAAGTGATTCGAGTTTACCCTATTTGGAGATTTGGAAATTTCTTAATGATTCTAATCAAAACATAATGAATCGCGATGTAAGAAGCTTGATTTGGACTCATAAATCAATGGATAATCACTCTGAATTTGAACTAATATCATAGGAGTTATGATGAAGAAGTTATCCCACTTTTAACCGAAGTGATTCCAGTTTACCCTGTTTGGAGATTTGACAATTTCTTAATGATACTAATCAAACCATAATGAATCATGACGTAAGAAGCTTGATTTGGACTCATAAATCAGTGGATAATCACTCTAAAGTTGAAACAATATCATAGGAGTTATCATGAAGAAGTTATCCCACTTTTAACCTAAGTGATTCCAGTTTACCCTGTTTGAAGATTTGACAATTTCTTAATGATACTAATCAAACCAGAATGAAACACGATGTAAGAAGCTTAATTTGGACTCATAAATCAGTGGATAATCACGCCAAAGTTGAACCAATATCATAGGAGTTATGATGAAGAAGTTATCCCACTTTTAACCGAAGTGATTCCAATTTATCATGTTTGAAGATTTGGCAATTTCTTCTTAATTATAATCAAAACAGAATGAATCACGATGTAAAAAGCTTGATTTTGACTCATAAATCCGTGGATAAACACCCTGAAATTGAATCAATATCATATGAGTTATGATGAAGAAGTTATCCCACTTTTAAATGAAGTGATTTCAGTTTATCCTGTTTGGAGATTTGGCAATTTCTTAATGATTCTAATCAAACCATAATGAATCACGATGTAAGAAGCTTGATTTGGACTCATAAATCAGTGGATAATCACCCTGAAGTTGAACCAATATCATAGGAGTTATGATGAAGAAGTTATCCCACTTTTAACCAAAGTTATTCCAGTTTACCTTGTTTGGAGATTTGACAATTTCTTAATGATACTAATCAAACCAGAATGAATCACGATGTAAAAAGCTTATTTTAGACTCATAAATCAGTGGATAATCACCCTGAAGTTGAACCAATATCATAGGAGGTATGTTGAAGAAGTTATCCCACTATTAACTGAAGTGATTCCAGTTTACCCTTTTTGGAGATTTGGCAATTTCTTCTTAATTCTAATCAAACCAGAATGAAACACAATGTAAAATGCTTTATTTGGACTCATAAATGAGTGGATAGTCACCCTGAAGTTGAATCAATATCATAAGAGTTATGATGAAGAAGTTATCCCACTTTTAATCGAAGTGATTCCAGTTTACCATGTTTGGAGATTTGACAATTTCTTCTTGATTCTAATCAAAGCAGAATGAATCAAGATGTAAGAAGCTTTATTTGGACTCATATATCAGTGGATAATCATCCTGAAGTTGAACAAATATCTTAGGAGTTATGATGAAGAAGTTATCCCACTTTTAATCGAAGTTATTCTAGTTTACCATGTTTGGAGATTTGGCAATTCTTCTATATTCTAATTAGACCAGATTGATTGAAGACGTAAGAATCTTGATTTGGACACATAAATATGTGGATAACCACCCTGAAGTTGAATCAATATTATAGGAGTTATGATGAAGAAGTTATCCCACTTTTAATCGAAGTGATTCCAGTTAACCATGTTTGGAGATTTGTTAATTTCTTAATAATTATAATAAAACCAGAATGAATTACGATGTAATAAGCTTGATGTGGACTCATAAATCAGTGGATAAACACCCTGAAGTTGAATCAATATCATAGGATTTATGATGAAGAAGTTATCCCACTTTTAACTGAAGTGATTCCAGTTTACAATGTTTGGAGATTTGGCAGTTTCTTAATGATACTAATCAAACCAGAATGAATCACGATGTAAAAAGCTTATTTTGGACTCATAAATCAGTGGATAATCACCCTGAAGTTGAACCAATATCATAGGAGGTATGATGAAGAAGTTATCACACTTTTAACTGAAGTGATTCCAGTTTATCCTTTGTGGAGATTTGGCAATTTCTTCTTAATTCTAATCAAACCAGAATGAAACACGATGTAAAAAGCTTGATTTGGACTCATAAATGATAGTCACCCTGAAGTTGAATCAATATCATAAGAGTTATGATGAAGAAGTTATCCCACTTATAATCGAAGTGATTTCAGTTTACCATGTTTGGAGATTTGGCAATTTCTTCTTGATTCTAATCAAACCAAAATGAATCAAGATGTAAGAAGGTTTATTTGGACTCATATATAAGTGGATAATCATCCTGAAGTTGAACAAATATCTTAGGAGTTATGATGAAGAACTTATCCCACTTTTAATCGAAGTTATTCTAGTTTACCATGTTTGGAGATTTGGTAATTCTTCTATATTCTAATTAGACCAGAATTATTCAAGATGTAAGAATCTTGATTTGGACTCATAAGTATGTGGATAACCACCCTGAAGTTGAATCAATATTATAGGAGTTATGATGAAGAAGTTATCCCACTTTTAACCGAAGTGATTCCATTTTACCCAGTTTGAAGATTTGACAATTTGTTAATGATACTAATCAAACCATAATGAATCATGATGTACGAAGCTTGATTTGGACTCATAAATCAATAAATAATCACCCTAAAGTTGAAACAATATCATAGGAGTTATTATGAAGAAGTTATCCCAGTTTTAACCTAAGTGATTCCAGTTTACCCTGTTTGAAGATTTGACAATTTCTTAATGATACTAATCAAACCAGAATGAAACACGATGTAAGAAGCTTAATTTGGACTCATAAGTCAGTGGATAATCACCCCAAAGTTGAACCAATATCATAGGAGTTATGATGAAGAAGTTATCCCACTTTTAACCTAAGTGATTCCAATTTATCCTATTTGGAGATTTGGCAATTTCTTCTTAATTCTAATAAAAAACAGAATGAATCACGATGTAAAAAAGCTTGATTTTGACTCATAAATCCGTGGATAAACACCGTGAAATTGAATCAATATCATATGAGTTATGATGAAGAAGTTATCCCACTTTTAATCGAAGTGATTCCAGTTTATCCTGTTTGGAGATTTGGCAATTTCTTAATGATTCTAATCAAACCATAATAAATCACGATGTAAGAAGCTTGATTTGGACTCATAAATCTGTGGATAATCACCCTGAAGTTGAACAAATATCATAGGAGTTATAATGAAGAAGTTATCCCACTTTTAACCGAAGTTATTCCAGTTTACCCTGTTTGGAGATTTGACAATTTCTTAATAATACTAATCAAACCAGAATGAATCACGATGTAAAAAGCTTATTTTAGACTCATAAATCATTGGATAATCACCCTGAAGTTGAACCAATATCATAGGAGGTATGTTGAAGAAGTTATCACACTTTTAACTAAAGTGATTCCAGTTTACCCTTTTTGGAGATTTGACAATTTCTTCTTAATTCTAATCAAACCAGAATGAAACACAATGTAAAATGCTTGATTTGGACTCATAAATCAGTTGATAGTCACTCTGAAGTTGAATCAATATCATAAGAGTTATAATGAAGAAGTTATCCTACTTTTAATCGAAGTGATTCCAGTTTACCATGTTTGGAGATTTGACAATTTCTTCTTGATTCTAATCAAACCAGAATGAATCAAGATGTAAGAAGCTTTATTTGGACTCATATATCAGTGGATAATCATCCTGAAGTTGAACAAATATCTTAGGAGTTATGATGAAGAAGTTATCCCACTTTTAATCGAAGTTATTCTAGTTTACCATGTTTGGAGATTTGACAATTCTTCTATATTCTAATTAGACCAGATTGATTCAAGATGTAAGAATCTTGATTTGGACACATAAATATGTGGATAACCACCCTGAAGTTGAATCAATATTATAGGAGTTGTGATGAAGAAGTTATCCCACTTTTAATCGAAGTGATTCCAGTTTACACTGTTTGGAGATTTGTTAATTTCTTAATAATTCTTATAAAACCAGAATGAATTACGATGTAATAAGCTTGATGTGGACTCATAAATCAGTGGATAAACACCCTGAAGTTGAATCAATATCATAGGATTTATGATGAAGAAGTTATCCCACTTTTAACTGAAGTGATTCCAGTTTACAATGTTTGGAGACTTGGCAGTTTCTTAATGATACTAATCAAACCAGAATGAATCACGATGTAAAAAGCTTATTTTGGACTCATAAATCAGTGGATAATCACCCTGAAGTTGAACCAATATCATAGGAGGTATGATGGAGAAGTTATCCCACTTTTAACTGAAGTGATTCCAGTTTACCCTTTGTGGAGATTTGGCAATTTCTTCTTAATTCTAATCAAACCATAATGAAACACGATGTAAAAAGCTTGATTTGGACTCATAAATGATAGTCACCCTGAAGTTGAATCAATATCATAAGAGTTATGATGAAGAAGTTATCCCACTTATAATCGAAGTGATTTCAGTTTACCATGTTTGGAGATTTGGCAATTTCTTCTTGATTCTAATCAAACCAGAATGAGACAAGATGTAAGAAGATTTATTTGGACTCATATATAAGTGGATAATCATCCTGAATTTGAACAAATAGCTTAGGAGTTATGATGAAGAAGTTATCCCACTTTTAATCGAAGTTATTCTAGTTTACCATGTTTGGAGATTTGGTAATTCTTCTATATGCTAATTAGACCAGAATGATTCAAGATGTAAGAATCTTGATTTGGACTCATAATTATGTGGATAACCACCCTGAAGTTGAATCAATATTATATGAGTTATGATGAAGAAGTTATCCCTCTTTTAACCGAAGTGATTCCCGTTTACCCAGTTTGGAGATTTGGCAATTTCTTCTAAATTCTAATCAAACCAGAATGAATCACGATGTAAAAAAGCTTGATTTAGACTCATAAATCAGTGGATAATCACCTGAATTTGAATCAACATCATAGGAGTTATGATGAAGAATTTATCCCACTTTTAATAGAAGTGATTCGAGTTTACCCTGTTTGGAGATTTGACAATTTCTTAAAGATAATAATCAAACCAGAATGAATCACGATGTAAGAAACTTGATTTGGACTTATTAATCAGTGGATAATGATGTGATCTTGGCAAGCAATGGAGCTGAAGAAATGGAACCGCTTGAACCAGAGCTTAAAGAAGTCCAAGATGGAGGTATAGAACAACTTGAACCTGAGGATACAAAGAACAATGATCTGAATGTACCCATTGGTCCAATGACTAGATTAAAGCAAGCAAGATTTCAACAAGCCTTTCATCAACTCCTACACACTATCCAGGGCAGTCTAGAGTGTGCTTATCCAACTACTCTGGTTGTGATTCAAGCCATCTAAGACCTTCATCAAGAGAGGTGTTGTGACTTGCACTCTTTTCCTTTGTTTGGTTTTGTCCCATTGGGTTTTCCAAACAAGGTTTTTAATGAGGCTTGGAACAACATTACACATGAGCCTCTTGATGAAACCAGGCTCATTTTCTATCCCATTTTCGTCCATAAAGAAGGATCCATAAGTCTATCTTTTAAATTTGAACTTTATTCTTTGTTTGCATTAATTTTGTTGTGTGTTTCCAAGAAGATGTGCATGTACATCCTTCTTTTCTTTATATTCTGGTCAGAAACTTTAATAATATCATCAAACTCTTTTCTTTTCAAAGCATTCTCTAAATCTTGTTTGATCAAGCTTGTTCTAAGTGTATCTCGGATCCTTGATCCTGACCTTGCAAGCAAACCATTGAAAGTCTGAGAGCAGTTCCGCAACTCTTAGAAGTTTCACTTCAATCCATTGGGTACCTACAGTTTCAAAGTGGGCACTTTGGAAACCCGCCTTGAGCACTTCGAATCTCTAGGAATTTCTTCAGTTCATCATCACAATCATTTGAGAATATTCAGGGACTAGATCCTCACACCTAGGATCGTATCAAGTGGTATCAGAGCAGATCTGAGAGCCAAAACCGATAGTCTGAGAGCCATTCCGGAACTCTTAGAAGTATCAAATCAATCCATTACTTGTTTTCATTCTCACAATCATTGGAGAGTATTCAAGGACGTGATCCTCTCACCAAAGATCATATCACGTGGTATCAGAGCAGATCTCCATCATCAGGTTGTGTTTTTCCAATTTTGCAGTTTTTGACTTTTCATATTTTGTGATCTGAAATTGTTCTAAGAATAAATCTTGTTAGAAACGTGTTCATTAGGGTCAGATCTACCTAGAACAAGTGCTGAAATTGCTAAATAATCTGACTTGATTCACGAAATTTCTGAGAAATCTGATCTGTGTTTGTTTCTTTTTTTCTGTTCACTGCATTTGAAATCATAAACCTTCCATGAAACTGTGCTTTGCATATCTGAGTGTTTGTTTCTTTTAGAACTTGTTACTGGTTAAGTTTTCTTGTGAGTTTCAAGGAATGGCGAAGGAGCACAAAGAAGAGTTCAGCAAGAATGATAAACTGTTTCTTGAAGCATTCAAAGCCACTATGGATCAAGTCTTCAAAGATCAACTGAGAAAATTCAGACTGGACATACATCAGCAGAGGAGAAGCAGAGACTGTCAAAGATCATCCAGAGATGAGTACAAGCACAAAGGGTAAGATCAATTGGACAGAAACCAGAAGCATACTGTTTTTAACAAAGAAACTCCACAACAAAGAAGGTTTGAGCGAGACAAGTGGAGCACACATCGAAACCAGCCATCTGAGACAAAGCTCTACTCATCAAACTCGGTTCAGAAACAACCTGACAGCAATAGATCACATCCACCTCGTACTCTTGGTTCATGTAGCAAGGCAATAATCAGTTACAACAAAGAGAAAACAATTAAACATTCCTGGTTCAGTGAGAAGGATAAGGAGGAATTGTTACAAGTAATGATGGATGTGGAGAAACAACTCAAAAGGACCAAGGTAACACGTCCATCCGTTGCAACACAGCACCAAGAACTAGTTATTACTATCTCAGAACTCAAAGTGGCAGAACCATAATCAACTACATCTAGTCAAGAAGGACAAACCAAAAGTCCATCAGATATCATTCAGAAAGAAGAGCAACCAGTTTAGGATGTCATTGTTCCTTTCATAGAGAATATAATAGAAGAAGAGGAGGAACCCAAGGAACCACAAGAAGATCATGGAATGAATCAACTGATTGTATTTGATCCATGTGATTTCCAAAAGACATTCTTGGGTACTTTTCTGTTCAGTCCTTTTGTTTGGAACAAGATTAGAGCTGTGGAGCTGTCAAGACACGAATTGGGCTTGAAGCATGTTGTGTTTGAGACCGGAGGATAAGTATGGAATAATTGGAATAACATCAAATTGATTGAGAAGAAAGCAGCTGCAGCTGTAAGTTTTATGAAGAACAAGGTGAAGAACACCAAGAACAGAGGAAAGAGATGAAGTTTGATTCGTTTGTGTAAGAGAGAGAGAGAGAGAAAGAGAGAGAGAATATGGTTTCTTGAGAGAGAGAGTAGGCAGAGAAAAGAGGAGTTCTGTCTTCTTGCTTCATTTAGGAACTGAATTACAAAATATATAGACTACTTCTGGACACAAGAAGACACAAAGAAATAATAAACAAAAGGGAGAGAGTAGAGACAAAGGGGCTCGCACAGGTCTGGTGAAAGTGACATCTCGTCCACCCCTTCTCTCCTTAACCTAACATGTGATCTTCCTTTGGTCTCTAGCTCCAACGGTTCCTTTCTTATGATTTAAATCGTCCAGACCCCTTGGAGAGTTCCCAAAGAATATTCCTTAGGCAGAAGCTTGCTTGGCTTGCACACTAAGGTAGGTTAGGTCATCCGTACACATTGTACGGATCATCTTGTCTTGATCAATCCGGAATCACTCTCTTGATCTCCTTCTATTGTTTATGTCTTTGCCTTCTTTATTGTCTAAGATCAATACTCCCCTCAAGCTTGACCCAATGCAATGGTCAATCTTGGAAACCATGAAGACTTCCCTCATTAAAACCTTGGTATGCAAAACCCATTTAGGACAAAAACATACTAAGGAAAAAGAGTAGAAGCTCCATGGCTAAGAGGATCATGTCTTGGTGATGTCAGTGAGTCCAAGCTTGGGATAGATGGACTCACACACCTTGGTGCTTGCAGCCTTAGTGAAGATGTCGGCTAACTGATCTTCACATCTTGTATAGCAAGGTAAGATAGTTCCTTGGATCACCATTTGTCTTACTTTGTGGCAGTCCACCTCAATGTGCTTGGTTCTCTCGTGGAATACTGAGTTTTGAGGCTATGTGTATAGCTGTCTGGTTGTCACAATGCATAGTTATTGGGGATGTGATCTCTATACCCAAGTCTTTGAGGAGTCCTTTGATCCACACTAGTTCATTTGTAAGTTTCCTCATGGCTCTATATTCAGCTTCAGAACTTGAACATGAGACCACCTTCTGTTTCTTGCTTTTCCATGTGACTAGATTGCCTCCAATGAAAGTGCAATAGCCAGTGGTTGATTTCCTATCATTCCTACTCCTGCCCAATCTGCATCACAATAACCAACCACTTCTGTGTTGCCATTACACCCCATCCATATTCCTTGTCCTGGAGCTCCACTGAGGTATCTGAGTATTCTTTCCACCATTTTCCATTGATGAACCTTTGGCACTTGCATATGCTGGCTCACCTGGTTCACAACAAGAAAATATCAGGTCTGGTAATGGTTATATAGATCAGCATACCCACTAGTATTCTCTATTGTTTTGGATCATCAAATGGTGTGTCTTCATACCTCCCCTCACGCAAGATCTTATACCCATCTTCCAATGGAGTCTTGGTTGGTTTTTCTCCAAGCATACCTGCTCCGTCCAAAAGATCAAGTGTGTACTTCCTTTGGGAAAAGAAGAGTCCTTCTTTGGAACAACATACTTCAATTACAAGGAAGTACTTTAGTTCACCCAAATCTTTAATCTCAAATACAGATTTTAAGTAAGCTTTAGTAGCTTGAATACCTTCTTTGTCACCGCCTGTGATGATGATATCATCAACATACACAAGGATGACCACTATACCTTGTTGGCTGGTGAAGGTGAATAGAGTATGATCTGCCGCAGATCGTCTGAACCCTTTTCCATTGAGGGTGGTGCTGAGCTTATGATACCAGGCTCTTGGTGATTGTTTTAATCCATAGATCGCCTTCTTGAGTCTCAACACATTGCCTGGTTTAACTAAGTGTTCTAGACCAGGAGGAGGCCTCATGTAGACTTCATCTTCTAGCTCCCCTTGGAGAAAGGCATTCTTCACATCCATTTGCCATAAATCCCATTCCAAGTTAGTAGCAAGTGAGAGAATGATTCTGGTGGTGTGAAGCTTTGTTACTGGTGCAAAGGTATCAAGGTAATCCTCTCCATAGGTTTGAGTGAATCCCCTTGCCACCAGCCTTGTTTCTTCCTTTCTGGTTTCCATTCGCTAGGTACTTGATAGTGAAGATCCATCTACTTGTCACTGCCTTCTTGCCTTTTGGAAGCTCAGCTTAATACCAAGTATCATTGTCAATCATAGCCTTGATTTCATGACCAACAAATTCTTTCCATTCTTTATCCTCCATATCCTCTTCATAAGATCTTGGTATGTATTCCTGATCCAAGTTAATCATGACCAACATTTCACCTCAATTCTCAACCCTTGACCAAATTGAAATTGAATTGAACCAACCGGTTTTCCTTAACCGGATTCGATTTCAATTGAACCAGATTTATATCAATTTTAACCCGGTTTAACATAACCCAAATTCAATTAATTTAAACCAGAAATCAATTAATTAAAAACTGGTTAACGTAAAGCGAACCACAATCGAACCAACTCAGCCGGTTGACCCGGTCACCGAGTTGACTCACCGAGTCGACTCGGCCGAGTTGGCGAGTCACCGGCGGCGGCGGAGGGAAGCGATTAAGGGAGGCCGCGGCTTACCAGATTTAACGGCAGCGCGTGGCGGCAGCGGGCGGCGCATGGCGGTGGCGCATGAAGACCACGCGCGGCGCGTGCGGCTGACTGCGGCGGCGCTTGTGCGACACGCGCGGAGCGCCGTGGCGGTTGGCCGGTGCGTGTGGGCGCGTGCGTGGCCGGTTTTGGCTGATCTCTGAGCACTAGACTCATGTCGACGTCACAAACATGATGGTGGCCTTGGATTCACGAGAAACAACACGGTAAGAGAGTTATGATCGATTTACTAAACGGCCGAAATAAATCAAAGCAGTGCTCATAGATAGTTGTTGATTTAGTGAAAATAGACTTGCAATGTTTGGCAAGGATACAAGCTTCACAGCTATCAGTTTTAAAGGAAAGATTAGGCAACATTAAACCTAAAGCACGAGAGTGAGCATTGCCTAATCTAGCATGCCATAGTACATTAGAAGCTAAGACATGAATGGAACTAAAAGTATAAGAAAAATCAGAACTAAGTTTGGTGTCTTCAAGCAAATACAATCCTTCCTTGCTCACACCTTTTCCAAGCATTTTATTAGTCTCAATATCCTGAAAATGGACATCATTAGGACTAAAAATAACTTTGCAATTAAGATCAATAGCATCCTTTTTAACTGAAAGTAAGTTGGATGCAAATGTAGGCATATAGAATGTCTTAGACTCCTTGTCAAATAGTTTCAAGTTTCCTATGCCCCTAATAGGTACTCTATCACCATTAGCAATTACTACACTTCCTAGAGCAGGTTCAATATTGCTAATAAGACTAGAATCCCTAATCATGTGATGAGATGCTCCTGAATCAATAATCAATGGTTTTGAACTCAATGATGCATTTGAAACATTACTACTAATGTTACCAGAGTTTTCATTGAGAGCCTTGATAAATGCTTCTATGTCTGACTTGCGGATGAATGCATCATTAGAGGCAGGTTGAGATGTGGCTCCAACTGCATAAGTGGTAGAAACAAGAGCTCTTCCTTCACCATTTGGACGCATAGGCTGTGATGTTTTCTGAACATCTTCATTGGCCCTTGCTTGGTTAAATCTTGATGGGGGCCTGAGATGTGGGTGGAGAATCCAGCAATGGTTCTTCATGTGACCACTCTTCTTGCAATGCTCACACATGACTCGCCTGTTTTCTGGTTTGAAAAAGACTTTATTGGCAGAGACTTCAGCCTTATGAGCCATATTCAAGTCGCCTTTTCCACCAAAGACACCCATTGAGCCTTGCACCTTTTGGATTTGAGGACACACTTCTTCAAGAGTAGGTAACTTATCTGCCCTAAGCATATGTTTAATGAGGTCATTGTAGCCTGGATTGACAGTGAGGAGTAGACCAAACACTTTGTCTTGCTCACGCCTCTCATTCAGGATGGTAGAGTCAGTGGTGCTTGGCCTTTACATCTCCAGCTCTGCCCAGAGTGCTCTGAACTTACCAAAGTGTTGGTTAAAGTCCATGTATTTTTGGTTCAAGCAGTTGATAGCTTTCTTCACTTCAAAGACCCTACTGAGGTTGGATATGTTACCATAAACCTTTTGTAGTGTGTTCCACAACTCCTTTGCGGTTTCACAGTAGGAGTAAGCCTCCATTATGGAGCTATCAAGGGAGCCCTGGATGATAGACAGCGCCATGAGGTCCTCTTGACTCCATTTGGCTTCATCCACCACCACAATCTCCCTTCCATCTTCTCCTTGGCTGGTTTGTTTTGGCACCTCATTTGAAGTGATATGGGACCATAAACCTCTTCCACCAAGGGCATTCTTGATCAATCTTGACCATAGAAGGTAGTTTACTCCATTAGGAGTAACTGGAATCACCACTGCCTTGTTTTGCTCCATTTCGAGTAGCTATGGACCAGTGGGTAATAGGGTGTATCCAAGAGATTTTGAGAAACTAAACCGATCGAAAGAAAGAGAATGAAGAGTATAATGGATTTGCGGAATAAAAACTAGGTTTAGGAGCTTACAAGTGCTGATACCATGTAAGTTTTATGAAGAAAAAGGTGAGGAACACCAAGAACAGAGGAAAGAGATGAAGTTTGATTCGTTTGTGTAAGAGAGAGAGAGAGAGAGAGAATATGGTTTCTCGAGAGAGAGAGTAGGTAGAGAAAAGAGGAGTTCTCTCTCCTTACTTCATTTAGGAACTGAATTACAAAATATATAGACTACTTCTGGACACAAGAAGACACAAAGAAATATTAAACAAAAGGGAGAGAGTAGAGACAAAGGGGCTCGGACAGGTCTGGTGAAAGTGACATCTCGTCCACCCTTCTCTCCTTAACTTAACATGTGATCTTCCTTTGGTCTCTAGCTCCAACGGTCCTTTTTTCTGATTTAAATCGTCCAGACCCCTTGGAGAGTTCCCAAAGAATATTCCTTAGGCAGAAGCTTGCTTGGCTTGCACACTAAGGTAGGTTAGGTCATCCGTACACATTGTTCGGATCATCTTGTCTTGATCAATCTAGAATCACTCTCTTGATCTCTGTAAAGTAACAAAGATCTTTAGGAAAAGTGTATATTATTGATGAAGGAGAAGACCTCCTTATATACAGAACGTACAACGTCAAGAGATAGACTCAAATAATATATACACTTATCTAAATACTCATGTCATTATCTCCAATATACTAGGGAGACTTATCTACTTCTAGACCTTATCTCAACACTCCCCTTCAAGTTGGTGAGTGTAAATTACACACTCCCAACTTGCTTAACAAGTAATCAAAACTCGGTCGACCGAGGCCTTTAGTGAGTATATCCGCCAATTGTTCTGTTGTGCGTACATACTTTGTTGCGATAAGCCGTTCTTGGAATCCATCTCGGACACTGTGACAATCTGCTTCGATATGTTTAGTTCGTTCGTGAAAAACTGGGTTCGCAGCGATGTGCATTGCTGCCTTATTGTCACAAAACATGTCCATCGGGCTGATTTGAAATACTCCAAGATCCTCGAGCAACCGTTTCATCCATTTGAGTTCTTTCAGAGCATCTGACATTGATCTGTATTCCGCCTCAGCTGAAGAATGAGATAGAGTATCCTGTTTCTTTGTCTTCCATGACACAAGCGAACCGCCCAGATGAACCAGAAATGCCGATAGCGATCTACGAGTGGGCGGGCAACCGGCCCAGTCAGAGTCACAATATATCTGCAGATGTAATGAGCCCTCCGACGTGAGCATAATCCCTTGGCCTGGTGTACCTTTGATGTAACGAACCACTCGAACCGCTGCATCCCAGTGTCGTTGTTGAGGTTGATGCATTACCTGTGAAAGAAGATGTACTGCATAACAAAGCTCAGGTCTTGTGATTGTTAAGTAGACTAATCGACCAACTAGTCTTCGAAATCGAGCTGGATGTTCATAGAGAGGATTTGATGGATCGTCGGCTAGCAGCGTGTGATTCTGTTCCACTGGAATGGACAAGGGTTGACAACCAAGTAACCCGGCATCTGCAATAATATCCAACGCATACTTTCTTTGCGAAAGAAAGAAACCAGATGTACTTCTTGAGACTTCAATGCCAAGAAAATATCTTGCTTTACCCAAATCCTTCATATGAAAGCACTTACTCAAATATTCTTTGAACTTTACCAGCATTTCCAAGTTGCTACAGCTGATGATTAGATCATCGACGTAAATTAATACTCGCAGACTGTCATCACCTTTGGTGTAAGTGAAGAGAGTAGTCTGAATATGACTGAGTAAAGCCGAATTGCAACAGAGCAGTACTTAGCTTGGCAAACCAACACCGTGGAGCTTGTTTTAAACCGTAAAGTGACTTACGCAGTCTACAAACCAGCTTTGGATCATCAGTTTTATAACCTGGTGGCGGCTTCATATACACTTCTTCTTCTAAATCTCCATGAAGAAAGGCATTGTGAACATCCATCTGATGGACTTCCCAACCTTTGACTGCTGCAATCTTGAATAAAGTTCAAACCGTAGTAAGCTTGGCTACGGGAGCAAAAGTTTCTTCATAATCCTCCCCTTCAACTTGTCGGTTACCACAAACAACCAGTCGTGACTTCGGTCTCTCAATGGTTCCATCAGGATTATATTTATACTTGTAAACCCATTTGCAAGCGAGAGCTCTTTTGCCTGGAGGAAGATATGTAAGATCCCAAGTATGAGAATCCTCAAGCGTTGTTACTTAAGCACCCATTGATTTACGCCATCTTTCATCTTCCATAGCTTCTCGGAAGCTCTTAGGCTCGTCTCCTGCTGTGACAGCAGCAAGAAAGACACGGTGGTACGCAGAAAAATATTTGTCGGAGACATAATGCTCAATGGGATAAAGTGATGTACCTGGAACCGTTGGTGAGGACAGTGATCGAGTGGTGGTGAGATCGGAAGGTGTATGTTTATCAGTTTTATCGGGCGCTGCTAATGCACGTGCGTTATATGTGACATAGTCTTTAAGCTTCACGGAAGGTGCTTTTTGACGATGGCCCCGTCCTAACTCCGAGACGGGTTCTGTGACAGGTTGCTGAAGTTGTGTTGTCATAGGCGCTGAAACTTCTTCTTCTTCTAAGGGTTCAACAACTTGTGTTTCGGCATTAGTTGCATCAGTAGGAAAACTACTCCCCTTGTGGTGGACGGTAAAGTCAGTCATATCAATAACTGGAGCAGGAACGGGAACCACTGGAGACTGATCAACATTCTCATCCTTATACGGAAAGCACGACTCATCGAAGACGACATCTCGAGAGATAAAAAAATCATTTGTCTCAAGATCATACAAGCGCCACCCTTTCTTTCCATAGGGGTATCCCATGAAGATACACTTCCTGCTTCTTTCTCCAAATTTATCTTTGACTCTTGTATACTTGTGAGCGAAGCATAAACAACCAAACGTTTTAATTGTCGTGTACGATGGTGGCTTTCCATGAAGACATTCATACGGAGTAATGCCGTTCAAAATACTTGATGGTGTCTGATTTATTAAGTGTGCAGCAGCTAGGACGCTTCCCCCCCCCCAGAACTTTGTCGGTAAATTGGATTGAAAGAGTAAAGATCTCGCGACGTTAAGTATATGCCTGTGCTTTCTTTCAACACGTCCGTTCTGCTGTGGAGAGGAAACACATGATGTCTGGTGTAGAATTCCATGTTCTGAGAAATACTTGGATAGACCCATAAACTCACTCCCATTATCCGATCTAACTATCTTCACCAATTTGCCAAACTGTCGATGAGCCAGAGTACAAAAGTTAGGCAGCACTGTTCAAACTTCGCTCTTCTCAAGTAAGAGATAGATCCAGACGGCACGAGAAAAATCATCGACGATGGTTAGAAAATAATTTGCGCCACAAGACGATGGTATGCGATAAGGTCCCCATAGATCAACATGTATCAAACCAAAACTTTCAGAAGCTTTATTATCACTGTCTTAGAAGACTTCTCGAGTCTGTTTAGACTTAAAACAAATTTCACATCCACCAAATTTTTCATGAATGTTTTAACACCAACAATGAAAGGTAAGAAATCCAAAACACGAAAAGCAGGATGTCCTAAACGCCTGTGCCACAATGCCTGATCCACAACGGCTCGGACTCTATGACTCTTGGCGATAGTCACACCTCGATAAACATAAACACCATTCTGTTCATCACCGACTCCAATCAGAGTCCTCGTAAAACGTTCATGTAAAATACACAATGTATCAGAAAACACGGCAAAACAACCAGTCTGCTTCAACATCTTTGCCACAGACAACAAAGTGCAGTTTAAATTTGGTACAAATAAGACTTTATCAAGAACCACGTCTTTTGAAAGACGTAGAGAACCACTCTTTAGTGCATAGACAACACTGCCATCTGCAAACGACACGGGACATGGAGGAATAGGTTTTATTGATTCAAGAACATATGCATCACCGGTCATGTGATGGGATGCTCCTGAATCTAGAATTACCTCTCCTGTCTGAACCTTACCATTCAAGCGATCTGGAACAGAAACTGGTTTTTGTTGTTCCAGTAGTTGCGTGAGTGATGCCCACTGTTCTGCGGTAAAAGCTGGAATCGTGCCAGTTGCTGGAGCCTGTGCAGCATTGGAGCGTGATTGATGTTGTTGTTGTTGAGAGAGATTACCTCGACCACGTCCTCTTGAGGAAAGACTTCCTCTGCCTCTGCTTGAAGTTCTCCCTCCACGATCACTTTGATTCTTCTCCAGCCACCAATCAGGAATCCTATAATCTGCCAGCAATCTCTCTTCTCATGCCCATTACGACCACAATGAAAACAAACAAGCGTAGGTCGAGTGCTGGTCGTGACCCCGGCATTGAAAGCTGTTCCTTGTTCTTGCTCTACCTTTACACTGAAACCGACAGCCTCTTGTTTCGACTCCAACTTGGAAGCAGACAATCTTCTTTCCTCCCTGACGACCCTTTGATAAACACTATTCAAGTCAGGAAGTGGTTCCATCGATATGATGTTTGTGACCACATTCCCGAAACGAATTTCATCGAGTCCCATGAGAAATTGATGAACTCGTTCTTCTTCATGCTCCTTTGTGATACTTGTCATGCAGAACAAGGACAGTTCGGTAGTGGCTTGTACATAAGTAGTTCTTCCCATCTAATCGACAACTTGCCGAAGTAATCCATCACGCTTGTTCCATCTTATCTGCATGCTGATAATTCAGCTCGGAGCTGATGAGCTCTGACGGCGTTTCCAATTGAGAAACGTTGAGCAAGGTCTCCCCACAACTTGTGAGCATCGGATGTAAACGTCACCGTTGAACAGATTTTAGGCGAGATTGAAGCTCTAATCCATCCAACAATCATGGAATTTATTGTGTTCCATGCATCTAGGTCTCCAGATTCTTCTGAAGGCTTTGGCAAAGATCCATCTATAAACCCTGACTTTCTCTTTGCCCGCAGAGCGTTCTCTAACTCAGAGGCCCACTCGGCATAGTTCTCACCAGTGAGTTGAATCGGAGAGATCGCAATACCCGGGTTATCAGACGCTGATAACTCGTATGGAGAGTACGACTTGGTAGCCAATGCGGTACCAATTGCCATTGATACGAAAAATTTATAGAGTAGGCTCTGATACCATGTAAAGTAACAAAGATCTTTAGGAAAAGTGTATATTATTGATGAAGGAGAAGACCTCCTTATATACAGAACGTACAACGTCAAGAGATAGACTCAAATAATATATACACTTATCTAAATACTCATGTCATTATCTCCAATATACTAGGGAGACTTATCTACTTCTAGACCTTATCTCAACAATCTCCTTCTATTGTTTATGTCTTTGCCTTCTTTATTGTCTCAGATCAATAGCAGCAACATCTGATTTTGTTGATTTCTCATCCTCTGAAGATAAGGTGTTGCACGTTTCAGCTCAGCAAGAATTTCACTACGAAACAAACTGGAGAATGAAGTCAAGACAGTCATAGATCCAACAAATCATACAACCCAGTAAATGGCCACCTGATCATCAAGATATTGCTAGTTTTGAAAAACATGCCGGTTTGGATTATTTCCAAGAGAAACTTCTATCTGATTGTGCTGGAAGATTACAGACCTACTCGTGGAGAACTGGAGCATATGACAGCATACTTACCTTCCTTGGAAAACACTATGTTCGTGCTAGAACAAGCTGGGGTCGTAAGGAGTTGGAAGTTGATCAAAAAGCCTTGCTTCTTGACCATATCAAGATATGGAAGCCACCAGATATGCAGCAACTTCAGTACTATTGTAGAGGTTATCAAATCATAATTGGAGATGAAGGATTCACTTGAAATTTTTTTGAAGCGATCACTGGATCAGGAGAAGAACTCATTTGTTCTTCTCATATCAAGGAGAAACCACTAGTTAAATTCAGTTTACAGCCAGCTCCAAAGCAACAAACCCGAGGTCAAACTGTTTTGACGTCTACACTTTTTGAAAAGAGAGGCTATAATGATTATGAGTTCTTGTCTAAGTTGGAGGTCCGACAAACAAACTTTGAAAACTGGCTAGCCGCAGCCTTTGACATAGGAGCAGTCCGAGGATCATATCTCAACAACCATAAGGAACTAAGAAACAAAATAAAACCCGAGGTCGAAATTTTTTGAAGTCCAGACATCACTTGCTTCATCATCATCAAAGAAGCACCTCCATATGCAACATACAAGCCAAACCTCAGCAGAAAAGGATTTGGACTATTGCTCTTACTCTATGATAAAATTTTATATGTTAACTTATTGTGTGTCAAAGAGTATGAGGAAGGTTTGAGTAATGCATCAGGAGAAAGGAGAATCAAACAAAACAGTCATGTCTACATAACCAAACAAATCAGCAACCGTGCCTATCAATGAGGATTTCAGGTCAAATCCTTCTCAAGTGAGAGAGGATGATGTGATCTTGGCAAGCAATGGAGCTGAAGAAATGGAACCGCTTGAACCAGAGCATAAAGAAATCCAAGATGGAGCTAAAGAACAGCTTGAACCTACGGATACAAAGGACAAGGATCTAAATGTACACATTGGTCCAATGACTAGATCAAAGCAAGCAAGATTTCAACAAGCCTTTCATCAACTCCTACACACTATCAAGGGCAGTCTAGAGTGTGCTTATCCAACTACTCTGGTTGTGATTCAAGCCATCTAAGACCTTAATTAAGAGAGGTGTTGTGACTTGCACTCTTTTCCTAGGTTTAGTTTTGTCACATTGGGTTTTCCAAACAAGGTTTTTAATGAGGCTTGGAACAACACTACACATGAGCCTCTTGATGAAACCAGGCCAATTTTCTACCCCATTTTCGTCCATAAAGAAGGATCCAGAAGTCTATCTTTTAAATTTTAACTTTGGTCTTTGTTTGCATTAATTATGTTGTGTGTTTCCAAGAAGTTGTGCATGTACAACCTTCTTTTCTTTATATTCTGGTCAGAAACTTCAATAATATCATGAAACTCTTTTCTTTTCAAAGCATTCTATGAATCTTGTTTGATCAAGCTTGTTCTAAGTGTATCTCGGATCCTTGATCCTTACCTTGCAAGCAAACCATTGAAAGTCTGAGAGCAGTTCCGCAACTCTTAGATGTTTCACTTCAATCCACCATTTGGTTACCTACAGTTTCAAAGTGGGCACTTTGGAAACCAGCCTTGAGCACTTCGAAGCTCTAGGAATTTTGTCAGTTCATCATCACAATCATTGAAGAATATTCAGGGACTAGATCCTCAAACCTAGGATCGTATCAAGTGGTATCAGAGCAGATCTGGGAACCAAAACCGATAGTCTGAGAGCCATTCCGCAACACTTAGAAGTAACAAATAAATCCATTACTTGTTTTCATTCTCACAATCGTTGGAGAGCATTCAGGGACGTGATCCTCTCATCCAGGATCATATCAGATAATCACCCTGAATTTGAACCAATATCATAGGAGTTATGATGAAGAAGTTATCCCACTTTTAACCGAAGTGATTCCAGTTTATACTGTTTAGAGATTTGGCAATTTATTCTTAATTCTAATAAAACCAGAATGATATCACGGTGTAAAAAGATTGATTTGGACTCATAAATCAGTGGATAATCACCCTGAATTTGAATCAATATCATAGGAGTTATGATGAAGAAGTTATCCCACTTTCAATCGAAGGGATTCCAGTTTATCCTGTTTGGAGATTAGGCAATTTCTTCTTGATTCTAATCAAACCAGAATTAATCAAGATGTAAGAAGATTTATTTGGACTCATATATCAGTGGATAATCATCCTGAAGTTGAACCAATATCATAGGAGTTATGATGAAGAAGTTATCCCACTTTTAATCGAAGTGATTCCTGTTTATCCTGTTTGGAGATTTGACAATTTCTTCTTTATTCTAATAAGACCATAATGAAGCACGATGTAATAATCTTGATTTGGACTCATAAATCAGTGGATAAACACCCTGAAGTTGAACCAATATCATAGGAGTTATGATGAAGAAGTTATCCTCTTTTAACCGAAGTGATTCCAGTTTACCCTGTTTGGAGATTTGGCAATTATTCTTGATTTTAATCAAACAAGAATTAATTAAGAAGTAAGAATATTGATTTGGACTCATTTATCTGTGGATAATCACCCTGAAGTTAAACCAATATCATAGAATTTATCATGAAAATGTTATCCCATTTTTAACTGAAGTTATTCGAGTTTACCCTGTTTGGAGATTTGACAATTTCTGAATGATTTTAATCAAAACAGAATGAATCATGATTAAAGAATCTTGAATTAGACTCATAAATCAGTGGATAGTGACCCAGAAGTTTAATCAATATCATAGGAGTTATGATGAAGAAGTTATCCCACTTTTAATCGAAGTGATTCCAGTTTACCCTGTTTGGAGATTTGGCAATTTCTTCTTAATTCTAATCAAAACAGAATGAATCATGATGTAAAAAGCTTGATTTGGACTCATAAGTGAGTGGATAATCACCCTGAATTTGATTCAATATCATAGGAGTTATGATGAAGAAGTTATCCCACTTGTAATCGAAGTGATTCTAGTTTACCATGTTTGGAGATTTTAGAATTTCTTAATGACTCTAATCAAACCAGAATGAATCACGATGTAAGAAGCTTGATTTGGAATCATAAATCAGTGTATAATCACCCTGAAGTTGAACCAATATCATAGGAGTTATGATGAAGAAGTTATCCCACTTTTAACCGAAGTGATTCTAGTTTGTTCTGTTTGGAGATTTGGCAATTTCTTCTTGATTCTAATCAAACCAGAATGAAGCACGATATAAGATGCTTGATTTGGACTCATAAATCAGTGGATATTCCCTGAAGTTGAATCAATATCAAAGGAGTTATGATGAAGAAGTTATCCCTCTTTAAACCGAAGTGATTTCAGTTTACCCTGTTTGGGAATTTGACAATTTCTTCATGATTCTAATCAAAACAGAATGAATCAAGATACAAGAAGTTTTATTTGGACTCAAATATCAGTTGATAATCACCCTGAAGTTGAATCAATATCATAGGATTTATAATAAAGAAGTTATCCCAGTTTGAACCGAAGTGATTCTAGTTTATCCTGTTTGGTGATTTGACATTTTTTTCTTGTTTCTAATCAAACCAGAAAGAATCACGATGTAATAATCTTGATTTGGACTCATAAATCAGTGGATAATCACCCTGAATTTGAATCAATAACATAGGAGTTATGATGAAGAAGTTATCCAACTTCTAAATGAAGTGATTCCAGTTAACCTTGTTTGGAGATTTGGCAATTTCTTCTTGATTCTAATCAAACCATAATGAATCACGATGTAAGAAGCTTGATTTGGAATCATAAACCATTGGATATTCACCCTGAAGTTGAATCAATATCATAGGAGTTATGATGAAGAAGTTATCCCAGTTTTAACCGAAGTGATTCCAGGTTACCCTATTTGGAGATTTGGCAATTCTTCTTGATTTTAATCAAACCAGAATAAATCAAGATGTAAGAATCTTGATTTGGACTTATAAATCAGTGGATAATCACCCTGAAGTTGAACAAATATCATAGGAGTTATGATGAAGAAGATACATCTTGACTTGGACTTATAAATCAGTGGATAATCACCCTGAAGTTGAACCAATATAATAGGAGTTATGATGAAGAAGTTATCCCACTTGTAACCGAAGTGATTCCAGTTTATCCTGTTTGGAAATCTGCCAATTTCTTCTTAATTCTAATGAAAACAGAACGAATCATGATGTAAAAAGCTTGACTTGGATTCATAAATCAGTGGAGAATCACACTGCAGTTAAATCAATATCATAGGAGTATAACTCCTATGATATTGGTTGAACTTCAGGGTGATTCCAGTTTAACTTGTTTAGAGATTTGACAATTTATTCTTGATTCTAATCAAACCATAATGAATCAAGATGTAAGAAGCTTTATTTGGAATAATATATCAGTGGATAATGACCCTGAAGTTGAACCAATATCATAGGAGTTATGATGAAGAAGTTATCCCACTTTTAACCGAACTGATTCCAGTTTACCCTGTTTGGAGATTTGATAATTTCTTAATGATTCTAATCAAACCAGAATGAATCACGATGTAAGAAGCTTGATTTAGAATAAAAAATCAATGGATAATCACACTGAAGTTGAGCCAATATCATAGGAGTTATGATGAAGAAGTTATCCCACTTTTAACCGAAGTGATTCCAGGTTATCATGTTTGGAGATTTAGCAATTCTTCTTTTATTTTAATCAAACTAGAATAAATCAAGATGTAAGAATTTTTATTTGGACTTATAAATCAGTGGATAATCACCTTGAAGTTGAACCAATATCATATGTGTTATGATGAAGAAGTTATCCTACTTTTAACCGAAATGATTTTAGTTTACCCTGTTTGGAAATTTGGCAATTTCTTCTTAATTCTAATCAAAACAGAATGAATCACGATATCAAAATCTTGATTTGGACTCATAAATAAGTGATAAAACCCCTAAAGTTTAATAAATATCATAGGAGTTATGATGAAGATGTTAGCCCATTTTTAATCGAAATGATTCCAGTTTATCCTGTTTGGAGATTTGGCAGTTTCTTCTTAATCTAATAAAAAACGAATGAATCATGATGTCATAAGCTTGATTTGGACTCATAAATCAGTGGATAAACACCCTGCAGTTGAATCAATATCATAGTAGTTATGATGAAGAAGTTATCCCACTTTCATCCGAAGTACTTCTAGTTACCCTATTTGGAAATTTGGCAATTTCTTCTTGATTCTAATCAAAACAGAATGAATAACAATGTAAGAAGCTTTACTTGGACTCATACAGCAGTGGAGAATTACCCTGCAGTTAAATCAATATCGTAGGAGCTTTTATGAAAAACTTATCCCACTTTTAATATAAGTTATTCCAGTTTGCCCTGTGTGGAGATTTGGCAAATTCTTCTTGATTCTAATCAAACCAGAATGAATCACGATGTAAGAATCTTGATTTGGAGTCATAAATCCGTGGGTATTCACCCTGAAGTTGAATGAATATCATATGAGTTATGACAAAGAAGATATCTCCAGTTTTAACTGAAGTGATTCCAGTTTACCATGTTTAGAGATTTGGAAATTTCTTCTTCATTCTAATAACACCAGAATGAATCACGATTTCAAAAGCTTAATGTGGACTCATAAGTGAGTGGATAATCACCCTGAAGTTGAATCAATATCATAGGAGTTATGAGGAAGAAGTTATCCCCCTTTTATCCGAAGTGATTCCAGTTTATCCTGTTTGGAGATTTGGCAAATCTTCTTTATTTTAATTGAACTAGAGTGAATCAAGATGTAAGAATCTTGATTTGGATTCATAAATCAGTGGATAATCACCCGGAAGATGAATCAATATCATAAGAGTTTTGATGAAGAAGTTATCCCACTTTTAACCGAAGTGATTTCAGTTTACCCTGTTTGGAGATTTGACAATTTCTTCTTGATTCTAATAAAAACAGAATGAATTGAGATGCAAGAATATTTATTTTGACTGATATATACGTGGATAATCATCATGAAGTTGAACCAATATAGTAAGAGTTATTATGAAGAAGTTATCCCACTTTTAATCGAAGTGATTCCAGTTTACCCTGTTTGGAAATTTGGCAATTTTTTAATGATTCTAATCAAACCGTAATGAATAACGATGTAAGAATTTGATTTGGACTCATAAATCAGTGGATAATCACCCTGAAGTTGAACCAATATCATAGGAGTTATGATGAAGAAGTTATCCCACTTTTAACCGAAGTGGTTCCTATTTACCCTGTTTGGAGATTTGGTCATTTCTTCTTAATTCTAATCAAACCAGAATGAATCAAGATGTAAGAAGTTTTATTTGGACTCATATATCAGTGGATAATCACCCTAAAGTTGAACCAATATCATAGGAGTTATGATGAAGACGTTATCCCACTTTTATTCGAAGAGATTCCAGTTTACCCTGTTTGGAATTTGGAAATTTCTTCTTGATTCTAATCGAACCATAAATAATCACGATGTAAGAAGCTTGATATGGACTCATAAATCAGTGGATATTCACCCTGAAGTTGAAGCAATATGATAGGAGTTATGATGAAGAAGTTATCCCACTTTTAACCGAAATGGTTCCAGTTTACCATGTTTGGAGATTTGACAATTTCTTCTTGATTCTAATCAAACCAAAATGAAACACGATGTAAAAAGCTTGACTTGGACTCATAAATCAGTGGATAATCACCCTGAAGTTGAATCAATCTCATAAGAGTTATGATGAAGAAGTTATCCAACTTTTAATCCAAGTGATTCCAGTTTACCATCTTTGGAATTTCGCAATTTCTTCTTGATTCTAATCAAACCATAATGAATCACTATGTAAGACGCCTGATCTGGACGCATAAATAAGTTGATATTCACCCTGAAGTTGAACCAATATCGTAGGAGTTATGATGATGAAGTTATCCCACTTTTAACCAAAGTGATTCCAATTTACCATTTTAAGAGATTTGGCAATTTCTTCTTAATTCTAATAAAAAAAGAATGAATCACAATTTAAAAAGCTTGATTTTGACTCATAAATCATTGGATAAACACCCTGAAGTTGAATCAATATCATAGGAGTTATGATGAAGAACTTATCCCACTTTTAATCAAAGTGATTCCAGTTTACTATGTTTGGAGATTTGGCAATTTCTTTCTGAATCTAATCAAACCATAATGAATCACGATGTAAGAAGCTTGATTTCGACTCATAAATCATTGGATAATCACCCTGAAGTTGAATCATTATCATAGGAGTTCTGATGAAGAAGTTATCCCACTTTTAATCGAAATGATTCCAGCTTACCATGTTTGGAGATTTGGTAATTTCTTCTTGATTCTAATCAAACCAGAATGAATCACGATGTAAGAAGCTTGATTTGGAGTAATAAATTCATGGATATTCACCCTGAAGTTGAATCAATATCATAGGAGTTATGATTAAGAAGATATCCCCACTTTTAACCGAAGTGATTCCAGTTTACCATGTTTAGAGATTTGGAAATTTCTTCTCCATTCTAATCAAACCAGAATGAATCACGATGTAAAAATCTTTATGAGGACTCATACGTCAGTGGACAATCACCCAGAAGTTGAATTAATATAATAAGAGTTATGTTGAAGAAGTTATCCCACTCTTAACCGAAGTGATTTCAGTTTACCCTTTTTGGAGATTTGACAATTTCTTCTTGATTCTAATCAAAATAGAATAAATTAAGATGAAAGAATATTTATTTGGACTGATATATCAGTGGATAATCATCCTGAAGTTGAACTAATATCGTAGTAGTTATGATGATGAAGTTATCCCACTTTTAATCGAAGTGATTATAGTTTACCTTGTTTGGAGATTTGACAAATTCTTCTTAATTCTAATCAAACCAGAATGAATCAAGATGTAAAAATTTTGATTCGGACTCATAATTCAGTGGATAATCACCCTGAAATTGAATCAATATCATAGGAGTTATGATGAAGAAGTTATCCCACTTTTAATCGAAGTGATTCCAGTTTACCATGTTTGGAGATTTGGCAATTCTTTTTGATTTTAATCAAACCAGAAAAAATCAATACGTAAGAATCTTGATTTGGACTTACACATCAGTGGATAATCACCCTTAAGTTGAATAAATATCATAGGAGTTATGATGAAGAAGTTATCCCACTTTTAACCGAAGTGATTCCAGGTTGTCCTGTTTGGAGATTTGACAGTTTCTTCTTAATTTTAATCAAACCAGAATGAATAACGATGTAAAAATCTTTATTTGGACTCATATATCAGTGGTTAATCAGCCTGAAGTTGAATTAATAACAAAGGAGTTATGATGAAGAAGTTATCCCACTTTTCATCAAAGTGATTCCAGGTTACCCTATTTGGAGATTTGACAATTCTTCTTGATTTTAATCAAACCAGAATAAATCAAGATGTAAGAATCTTTATTTGGAATCATAAATAAGTGGATAATCAATCACCCTGAAGTTGAACCAATATCATACGAGTTATGATGAAGAAGTTATCCCACTTTTAACCTAAGTGATTTTAGTTTATCCTGTTTGGAAATTTGGCAATTTCTTATTAATTCTAATCAAAACAGAATGAATCACGACATAAAAAGCTTGATTTGGAATCATAAATAAGTGGATAAAAACCCTGAAGTTTAATCTATATCATAGGAGTTATGATGAAGAAATTATCCCATTTTTAATCGAAGTGATTCCAATTTACCCTGTTTGGAGATTTGGTAATTTCGTAATGATTCTAATCAAACCAGAATGAATCACGATGTAAGAAGCTTGACTTGGACTCATAAATCAGTGGGTAATCACCCTGAAGTTGAGCCAATATCATAGGAGATATGATGAAGAAGTTGTCCCAGTTTTAACCGAAGTGATTCCAATTTACCATGTTTAGTGATTTGGCAATTTTTTTCATTCTAATCAAACCATAATGAATCATGATGTAAGAAACTTGACTTGGACTCGTAAATCAGTGGAGAATCACCCTGCAGTTATATCAATATCATAGGTGTTATGATCGAGAAGTTATCCCACTTTTAATCGAAGTGATTCTAGTTTACCATGTTTGGAGATTTAACAATTTCTTCTTCATTCTAATCAAACCAGAATGAATCAAGATGTAAGAAGATTTATTTGGACTCATATATTAGTGGATATTCACCCTGAAGTTGAAACAATATCATAGGATTTATCATGATGAAATTATCTCATTTTAACCAAAGTGATTCTAGTTTATCATGTTTGGAGATTTGACAATTTCTTAATGATCCTAATCAAACCAGAATGAATCATAATGTACTAATCTTAATTTGGACTCATAAATCAGTGGATAAACACCCTGAAGTTGAATCAGTATAATAGGAGTTGTGATGAAGAAGTTATCTCACTTTTAATCGAAGTGATTTCAGTTTACCCTATTTGGAGAATTGTCAATTTCTTAATGGTTCTAATCAAACCAGAATGAATCACGATGTAAGAATCTTGATTTGGACTCATAATCAGTGGATAATCACCCTGAAGTTGAGCCAATATCATAGGAGCTATGATGAAGAAGTTATCCCACTTTTAATCGAAGTGATTCTAGTTTACCCTGTTTGGAGATTTGGCAATTTCTTCTTAATTCTAACCAAACCAGAATAAATCACGATGTAAAAAGATTGAGTGGGAGTCATAAAGCAGTGGATAATACCCTTGAAGTTGAATAAATATCATAGGAGCTATGATGAAGAAGTTATCCCACTTTTAACTGAAGTTATTCCAGTTTACCCTGTTTAGAGATTTGACAATTTCTTCTTCATTCTAATCAAACCAGAATGAATCACGACGTAAAAATCTTGATTTGGACTCATAAGTCAGTGGATAATCACCCTGAAGATGAATCAATATCATAGGAGTTAAGATGAAGAAGTTATCCCTCTTTTAACCAAACTGTTTCCAGTTTACCTTGTTTGGAGATTTGGCAATTCTTCTTTATTTTTATCAAACCAGAATGAATCAAGATGTCTAATCTTGATTTGGATTCATAATCAGTGATAATCACCCGGAAGTTGAATCAATATCATAAGAGTTATGATGAAGAAGTTATCCCACTTTTAACCGAAGTGATTCCAGTTTACCATGTTTGGAGATTTGAAAATTTCTTATTGATTCTAATCAAACCAGACTGAAATAAGATGCAAGAAGCTATATTTGGACTAATATATCAGTGGATAATCACCCTGAAGTTGAACCAATATCATAGGAGTTATGATGAAGAAGTTATCCCACTTTTAATCGAAGTGATTCTAGTTTACCCTGTTTGGAGATTTGGGAATTTCTTCTTTATTCTAATCAGACCAGATTGATTCACGATCTAAGAAGTTTGATTTTGACTCATAAATCAGTGGATAACCACCATGAAGTTGAATCAATATTATAGGAGTTATGATGAAGAAGTTATCTCTCTTTTAACCGAAGTGATTCCAGGTTATCATGTTTGGAGATTTGACAACTTTTCTTGATTTTAATCAAACCAAAATAAATCAAGATGTAAGAATCTTGATTTAGATTCATAAATCAGTGGATAATCACCTTGAAGTTGAATCAATATCATAGGAGTTATGATGAAGAAGTTATCCCACTTTTAACCAAAGTGATTCTAGTTGATCATGTTTGTAAATTTGGCAATTTCTTGTTGATTCTAATCAAACCAGAATGAATCACGATGTAAAAATCTTGATTTAGATCATAAATCAGTGGATAGTCACCCTGAATTTGAATTTATAACAAGGAGTTATGATGAAGAAGTTATCCCACTTTTAATCGAAGTGATTCCAGTTTACCCTGTTTGGAGATTTGGCAATTTGTTCTTGATACTAATCAAAACATAATGAATCCCGATTAAAGAAGCTTGATTTGGACTAATAAATCAGTGGATATTCACCCTGAAGTTGAATCAATATCATAGGAGTTATGATAACGAAGTTATCTCACTTTTCAACGAAGTGATTTCAGTTTACCCTGTTTGGAGATTTGGTAATTTCTTCTTGATTCTAATCAAACCAGAATGAATCACGTTGTAAGAAGCTTGACTTGGACTCATAAATCAGAGGAGAATCACCCTGCAGTTAAATAAATATCATAGGTGTTATGATCAAGAAGTTATCCCACTTTTAATCGAAGTGAATCTAGTTTACCTTGTTTGGACATTTGACAATTTCTTCTTGATTCTAATCAAACCACAATGAATCAAGATGTAAGAACATTTATTTGGACTCATATATTAGTGGATAATCACCCTGAAGTTGAAACAATATCATAGGATTTATCATGATGAAGTTATCCCACTTTTAACGAAATGATTCCAGTTTATCCTGTTTGGAGATTTGACAATTTCTTTACAATTCTAATCAAACCAGAATGGATCACGATGTTTGAAGCTTAATTTGGACTCAGAAATCAGTGGATAAACACCCTGAAGTTGAATCAATATCATAAGAGTTATGATGAAGAAGTTATCCCACTTTTAATCGAAGAGATTCCAGTTTACCCTGTTTGGAGATTTGGCAATTTCTTAATGATTCTAATCAAACCAGAATGAATCACGATGTAATAATCTTGATTTGGACTCATAAATCAGTGGATAATCACACTGAAGTTGAGCCAATATCATAGGAGTTATGATGAAGAAGTTATCCCACTTTTAATCGAAGTGATTCCAGTTTACCCTGTTTGGAGATTTGGCAATTTCTTCTTAATTCAAACAAAAACAGAATGAATTACGATGTAAAAAGCTTGATTTGGAGTCATAAAGCAGTGGATAATACCCCTGAATTTGAATCAATATCATTAGAGTCATGATGAAGAAGTTATCCCACTTTTAATCGAAGTGATTCCAGTTTACCCTGTTTAGAGATTTGTCAATTTATTCTTCATTCTAATCAAACCAGAATGAATAACGATGTAAAAAGGCTGATTTTGACTCATAAGTCAGTGGATAATCACCCTGAAGTTGAATCAATATCATAGGAGTGATGATGAAAAAGTTATCCTTCTTTTAACCAAATTGATTTCAGTTTACCCTTTTTGAGATTTGGCAATTCTTCTTTATTTTTATCAAACCAGAATGAATCAAGATGTAAGAATCTTGATTTGGATTCATAAATCAGTGGATAATCACCCGGAAGTTGAATCAATATCATAAGAGTTATGATGGAGAAGTTATGCTACTTTTAACCGATGTGATTCCAGTTTACCCTATTTGGAGAATTGACAATTTCTTTTTGATTCTAATCAAACCAGAATAAAATATGATGCAAGAAGCTATATTTGGACTGATATATCTATGGATAATCACCCTGAAGTTGAACCAATATCGTGGGAGTTATGACGAAGAAGTTATCCCACTTTTAATCGAAGTGATTCCAATTTACCTTGTTTGGAGATTTAACTATTTCTTCTTAATTCTAAGGAAACCAGAATGAATCACCATGTCAAAAGCTTTATTTGGACTCATATATCAGTGGATAATCACCCTGAAGTTGAATTAATAACATAGGAGTTATGATGAAAAAGTTATCCCATTTTTAATCGAAGTGATTCCAGTTTACCCTGTTTGGAGATTTGGCAATTTCTTAATGATTCTAGTCAAACCAGAATGAATCACGATGTAAGAAGATTGATTTGGACTCATAAATCAGTGGATAATCACCCTGAAGTTGAGCCAATATCATAGGAGCTATGATGAAGAAGTTATATCACTTTTAACCGAAGTGATTCCAGTTTACCCTGTTTAGAGATTTGACAATTTCTTCTTCATTCAAATCAAACCATAATGAATCACGATGGAAAAGCTTGACTTGGACTCATAAATCAGTGGATAATCACCCTGAAGTTGAACTAATATCATAAGAGTTATCATGAACAAGTTATCCCACTTTTAGTCGAAGTGATTCCAGTTTACCCTTTTTGGAGATTTGACAATTTCTTAATGATTCTAATCAAACCAGAATGAATCGCGATGTAAGAAGCTTGATTTGGACTCATAAATAAGTGGATAATCACCCTGAAGTTGAGCTAATATCATAGGAGCTATGATGAAAAAGTTGTCCCACTTTTAACCGAAGTGATTCCAGTTTTTCCTGTTTGGAGATTTGGCAATTTCTTATTAAATTCTAATCAAAACAGAATGAATCACAATATCATAAGCTTGATTTAGACTCATAAATCAGTTTATAAACACCCTGAAGTTGAATCAATATCATATGAGTTATGATGAAGAAGTTATCCTACTTTTAATCGAAGTGATTTCAGTTTACCCTGTTTGGAGATTTGGTAATTTCTGAATGATTCTAATCAAACCAGAATGAATCAAGATGTAGGAAGCTTGATTTGGACTCATTATTAAGTGGATAATCAATCTGAAGTTGAGCCAATATCATAGGTGTTGAACCAAATAAGAAATGGAGTAACAAGTGTTGATCTGAGTAAAGGAAGAAGAGGGGCTGAGATTCTTAGACTAAAGGAATGAGATCAAGAGGAAGTAGGTGCAGAGTTAGGGCGAGTGTACGGACAGTACGGACTGTACGGCCGACTGTACAGACCACTCGACCAAGGTGTTTTTAAACTCAAATAAAACACATTCTGGTCTTGTGCAAAAATAGGGAAAAGTGTACGAATGGACTATGGCCGTAAAACTCCCTATCCGTACAAGGCAAGGCAGAAACGTGCATTACAAGGAAGAAGGAAGCCAAGGTAAATGGGTGCAAAGTATAAGAGGAGTTAATTTGATGATTGTGAGAATTGATGAATAATGATGTGAGAATGATGATGGTTAAGTATTTAGGTGACTGGAAGAGAGAATGAGAGAGATGATGAGTAAATGGCTTAGAGAGTTTATCTAAGAGAGTAATGAGCTTCAAGTGAGATTAAGAGAGCTGGGAGTATGAGAGCTGAGTCTAGGATCGTGGGAAACAAGAGAATAGAGAGAATATGAAGTAGCAAGAGAGTGATGAAGAAGAATTATTCATTAAACTTGGGTTTACAATCAGATACAACTTTGCCTCAAATTGACAAGCATACACATTAAACTAAGGGAAGTTGACTCAAATGTCATACATTTTAGTGTTTATTACTAGAGTGTTATAAATTTTTTTTTTATTACTGGCATTTTTTAAATGCCCAGCGTGCCCTTGTACTACATTATAACAAAAAACGTAATTACAAGAATGCCATTACTTTTTCACGCCACATTAGACGCCACGTCAGAAATCGCTGGCGATTTTTTTCTGAAATCAGCCGTTAAGCGCTAAGGCGGTATTGACGGTTGGGTTATGTTACATAGTGGCTGATTTAAACCTCGCAGCTGACTTATGAGAAATTGGCTGACTTGCAAACATAAATCAGTCGTACGTGACGACTGATTTAAAGAAATCTGGCTGATTTATGAGATTATGACTGACTTACGAACACAAGTTAAGGCTGATCTATACATGGGTAGGCTGATTTGTCGAACATCTGGCTGAGTTTTTGATAAGACAAGGCTGAGTTATGGTTCTCGGCAGACTGAGTTATGGGAGTTTGTTACGTCTGATTTACGTTAATCAGTCATTAAGAGCTGGATTAAACTTTCAACTCAGCCCTGTTATGGCTGACTTATTAGCGAAAGATTAATTACTAGAATATCATTCACTTCACGACTAGGTTATTTGACGAAGCGGCTGACATAAAGTTTTCAGAGAAATTACGGCTAGTTTATTTGCAAAAGATTAATTACTAGAATAGTACGACGTTACGACTGGCGTATATTTGTACTTGATGGCTGATTTATGTAGGATTAGTATTGTGTTCGTTTGGTGGCTGACTTAACGATTTTCCATGTCATCAATTCCGATTTTCCATGTCATCAGTTCCTATTTTCCACGTCATAATTAGTGGCTGAGTTAACGAACAGACGCCGTTTCTTCTTCTTCTTCTTCTTCTTCTTCTTCTTCTTCTTCTTCTTCTTCTTCTTCTTCTTCTTCTTCTTCTTCTTCTTCTTCTTCTTCTTCTTCTTCTTCTTCTTCTTCTTCTTCTTGAATAGCCTTTTCTTCTCTCTTTTTTTTTCGTAATCTCCACACACAGACGTAGCTATTCCACTTTTCTTAGGGCTACAAGAAGATTCAACTGTCGAGTATTGGAGACGTAAACTGGTGGAGTATCGTGCGCCATTGTTTTCAAAGCTTTACGTCTCCAATACTCGACAGTTGAATCTTCTTGTAGCCCTAAGAAAAGTGGAATAGTTACGTCTGTGTGTGGAGATTACGAAAAAAGAGAGAGAAGAAAAGGCTATTCAAGAAGAAGAAGAAGAAGAAGAAGAAGAAGAAGAAGAAGAAGATGATGATGATGATGATGATGATGATGATGATGATGAATTTGATAGCCGATTTGATATGTTTGATTACTCGGATGGTGCCTCATCTGAAGATGATAACTTTAGTTCATACTTTGAGTCTCCAGCACAAGATGAAGATGAACCAACACTGCCTTCTAAGAAGACATCTTATAGCATGTCAATGAGCAGAGCTCAAGGAAATCCGGAGGGTCTAAGGTTGCAGATGTCTTCACTAAACCTTGTTGTAGGGAAACGATACGAGAGTAAAGCCGATTTGAAGAGACGACTGAAACTTCTTACGGTGAAGGACCGATTTGATTTTGATGTAGAAATATCTAATTTGAATACACACATTGTTACGTGTTGGGTTGCTGGATGTCTCTGGAGAGTTCGTGCTTCTAGACAAGGGGAATCCCCAGCATTTTATGTTTGTATTTATGATTCGGATCATACATGTTTCGTAACTGAGCGTTCTAATCGATCTCGACAAGCAACACCAGATATATTAGGACAGTTGTACAATGACTTTCTCGGCGATGTTGGTCCCTCAGTTCGACCTACTAGTGTCGGAATATGTATCAATAAGCAGTTTGGTATAAAGGTATGTTACAGCTGATTTACTTATTCTTATTGGCTGAGTTAATGTGAACACTACGACTGAGTTAATGTGATATATAAGGCTGAGTTTATGTTAACATGACGGCTGACTTATAGGTGTATTACAGCTGATTTATTCATACCTTCCGGCTGACTTACAGTTGATTTATTAGTACGTGGTGGCTGACTTATTTGTCTTGTTTTCGTTTGGACAGATGGGTTATTGGAAATCACACAGGACGCTAAAATTTGCAAGGGAAATCGATATGGGAAATCCTGAAAGTGGGTTTGAACAGTTGCCTTCTTACCTATACATGATAAGAAGGGCAAATCCTGGTACAATTACGCGTCTTCAAATCGATGAGTTTGGAAGATTCATGTACGTGTTCCTTGCGTTTGGTGCAAGCATAAATGGTTTTCCTTTCATGTGCAAAGTTGTCGTTGTCGATGGAATGTTTCTTAGTGGTAAATACAAAGGGACGCTTCTCACCCCACTAGCTCAGGATGGTAACTTTCAGATTTATGTGATAGCCTTCGGTGTGGTTAACACTAAAAATGATGATTCGTGGAACTGTTTTTTTACGCAACTTAAAGTTTTAATTCCTGACGATGACGGTCTTGCGATAATCTCGGATAGGCATAACTCCATAGGGAAAGCAATTGAGAATGTGTATCCGTTGGCTTCTCGTGGAATCTGCACTCACCATTTATATAAGAACATTTTGGGACGGTACAAAGGAAAAGATGTCTGTCTTCTCGTGAAGAAAGCGGCAAAATGTTTTAGGATGTCAGACTTTACTACGATGTTTGAGGAGATTGAAGCGATTAATCCTGAACTTCATGGCTACCTCCAAACAGCTGATGTACGACTGTGGACGCGTGTTCATTTCCCTAGAGAAAGGTACAATTTGATGACTACGAACATAGCGGAATCAATGAACAAAGCACTATCAAATGGTAGAAGTCTTCACATTGTTCGACTATTAGAATCGATACGGGTCATGATGACCAGATGGTTAGCTAAACGAAGAGAGGATGCTACATCGCATCTTACCGAGCTTACGATTGGTGTGAAGAAACTACTACAAGTAATTCACTTTTTATGTTTTCATAAGTCAGCCTTTGAGAAATCTAGCATTTCCCGCCCAAAATACGAAACATCGCTATTTAAAGGCTGACTTATTTGAATAGGTCAGCCATTATGTTACCATAAGTTAGATGTTTCCATAACTCAGTCATATTGTTTTCATAAGTAAGTCGTTATCTTACCATTAGTCAGATGTTTCCATAAGTCAGCCAAATCGTTTTCATATGTCAGCCTGCATGTTTCAATAACTCAGCCATATTGTTTTTATATGTCAGCCTTCATGTTTATATTTTGTTTTCATAATAGGGTCGTGTTACTGACGCCAGACTGTTGACGGTACAAAGGATTGATGTTTATCGTACTGAAGTTACATATGCTTCATCTTTGCATATTATGAACTTGGAAGCGAAAAAATGCACATGCCGGCGTTTTGACCAGGAGAAAATACCATGCGTGCACGCAATCGCAGCTGCCAATGACAGAAATGTTTGTCGTATATCCTTGTGCAGTCCTTACTATAACAGTGGTTATTTGTTAAACGCATACAATGAGTCGATCATGCCAATAGATTCAACAACCAGGAAGGCCTAAGAAAAGTAGGATGAAATCTGCTTTGGAGGTTACCCTTGAGAAAAAACGTCCTAGGAAAGAACACACATGTTCTCGTTGTAAACAGGGTGGGCATAATGCGAAAACTTGTCCGGTATAAAAGTGTTGTATGAATGGAATTGGATTTGTAATTGGTTTGGCGAATTGGAATGGACGATTTTAGTATTTATTACGACTGAGTTATATTTACATGATGGCTGAGTTAATGAAACATGATGGCGAGTTACCGAAACATGACCGATGAGTTAATGAAACATGATGGCTGAGTTAAATAAACATTACGGAGTAAAATAAACATTGCGGCTGAGTTAAAGAAATATTACGGCTGAGTTAAATAAACATTACAATTTGAGTTATGTTAACATGATGGCTGAGTTATACAAACGATACGGCTGACTTAGTTTAGATTCTATCTAACCAAATAAATAAAACAAACTATCGCAAAACCAAACCCACAAACCACCAAACTCCTTAAACACTGCACCTCACTGATGCATTTTTTTCCTCTTTTCTCGGATTCCATTTTCATTCCTTTGAACTCTTTCTCTAACCGAGCGATATTGGCTTTCAACTCCGACATGTCTTTCTTCATATCTTCAACCTCTTCTACCAAACACTCATCCGTCCATTTGAATAAATGGGTCTGTTTTCACAAATAAACTACAACTCAATAACACATACTTAATTATTTCAAAACATGCCATATAAGAACAAGATCTAACCTTATTATATCCTCCTGCACAACAATAGTACAATCTTCCTGGATTTTAGCAGTTCCTGATGTAAATATATTAGAGAGTTGGCCACACGAACATTGTTTTGGCGTACCCCTCTCCACATTTCGACGTCGTCTATTTACGTTTTCTGTCAATAAATCCTATTAATTTCAACAAGAGTATATACGAACACAATCGAGATCTACATACCTAAAACGCATGATGAGATAGGGTTAGATGGGGAAGACATTTCTTTTTGGGATCTCTTTCTTTTTTTTTCTTTTTTTTTTTTAATTTTTTTTGGATCTGAAGTATTTTGAAAACGTGTTATCTTCTCGTAAATATAACAGTCTCGAGATGCGTGACATAGTCGCACGCTTTAATAATTAGAGTTATGTTTTCGAAATATAGAAAGCTGAACGTCGCAAGTTATATAAACAACACGGCTGAGTTAATGAAACAACAAGGCTGAGTTGTATGAATATGATAGCTGAGTTAATGAAACAACAAGGCTGAGTTGTATGAATATGACGGCTGAGTTAATGAAACAACAAGGCTGTGTTGTATGAATATGACGGCTGAGTTAATGAAAAAAATGACGGCTGAGTTAATGAAACAACAAGGCTGAGTAGTATGAATATGACGGTTGAGTTAATGAAACAACAAGATGACTGAGTTATGAATATTACGGCTGAGTTATGTTTACAACACGACTGAGTTGTATGAATATGACGGCTGAGTTGTGTGATAAATAAGGTTGAGTTATAGATACAACACGTCTGAGTTTTATGAACATGATGGCTGAGTTGTGTGATAAATTAGGTTGAGTTATAGAAAAACGACTGAGATTTATGTAGATAAATAATCATAAAAATTACATTCAACAACCAAAATTAGCAGAACCAAACTCATCAAACATATCGATGAGATCAAGCTAAACTCTAGTTATCATCCACGAAGGCTTCTCGCCGCCATGCGCCCATATCCTCCTCAACCAGCGCATTTGAGTTTAAAATACCGTTCTGGCCACCAAATTAAAATGTGTCCAAACTAACAAATTATGCCTCGGATCCCACGTGTATTTTCGCTACAAAATAAAATAAATGACTAATATTAGTGTTGTTTCTATTCAATCTAATATGAATACATAATCGGTGCTTACAGCAAGTTTAAGAAACCAGAGGCGCTTAAAATGATAGGGAATGAACCGGTAAGTCGGCGAGTCATATACCCAGCCTTCTTGAAGAATCACCAGGATCGCCTGCGAGATATCGTGTAAAAATCTAAACCACGTAACACTTGTTTTGTCAACCAAGGAACCCACACCAGGGTTTAGAACATGGAGGTTATCTCGATCCGCTGAGCTTAATATGGCATTGACAGCGACCTCTAAGGTCGTTGTGTAAACAGGGACAATCGACATTATGTTACTTCTGATGAGATTAGGTTTTTAGAGAGTGTATGTGATTGGAGAGACAAGGTTTAACAAGGACTATATATAGAGAGATATAGGACAATGAAACGTCATGAAAAAATTCGCATCAGTGACTTTTCTTTTTGTTCCCGCCCAAAAAAAACAAAACGTAGCATTTAATTACACATGACGGCTGACTTATTAAGTTAGATGTCATGTGTACTTATGACTAAACCCTAAACCCTAAATAATAAGTTACACATGACGGCTGACTTAATAAGTCAGCCGTCATTCAATCAGCAGTCATGTGTAATAAATGATTTAGGGTTTAGGGTTTAGGATTTAGGGTTTATCATATAATATAATATTTAGGTTTATACCATAGGATTTATGTTTATACTTATGTTACACATATTTTATAGTTTAGGGTTTAGGGTTTAGGGTTATCTTATATGGTTAATTGTAGTACACATGGACTCAATATCTAGTCTCTACTTTGAAATATAGGAAAGTATACATATTTAACTTTATATGATTAAGGTACATTGTGTATATTGATATAACTATTTAACTTTATATGATTAAGGGTTAGCTTAAATGGTTTACTTAGGTAATTGTAAGATAGTATATATAACAAAAACAAGTTATGTTTTAAATTGGAAATATAAGAAAGTATACATATTTATTTGAAAATACATTGTATATGTTTTACCTTTATTTTATATGATTAAGGGTTACCTTATATGTTTATTTAGGTAGTTGTTAGAGAACATATATCTTAGTAACCAGTTAGAGTTTCAACTTGGAAATATGAGATAGTACACATATCTATTTCAAAGTACATTTTATATGTTTTAAGGTTAAGTGTTACATTATAAAGTTTACTTAGGTTAATTAAGAGAAATTATATCTCAAAATTAAGTTAGGGTTTGTTTCAGTTACGACTGAGTTATACAAACGATACGGCTGAGATAGTTAACCACATCAAAGAGTCAACATAATAGATAACCGAAATCAAAGAGTACGAATTACATAAGCATAACACAAACCAAGAATCAGACATACTACAAATCATGTTGAGATAGTTAACCAAATCAAAGATTCAAAATAAGTTCATCTCCTCTTTCTGCGAAGATCTCTGCTCCCATCTTCATTCGCAAACCCTGAATGTTAGCATCAGATATCCCATCAAATGTTACACCAAGCGCTAGACACTCGACAAAATTACACGAATACACCCCATAATCGCCAACTTGAGTGTTTTGTGGAATGTTTTTGCCTCTCCTCCTATGGAACGCAAGCTGCTTCATCGTAGGTTGACAGATGTTGGAAGGAATGAATTCATTCAACATTGCAGGAATCATATGAGTAAGAGGCCTAAATGCATCTAGTATTTTCTGTTCACTCTCTGGTATTTTCTCTCCCATGATGGAATCGGAAACGTTAATCTTCTCCTTCACAAGATCCACATCATATGCCACCCAATGATTGCCTCCAGTTTGAAGCACTCCATACAAGTGATCCACATCTACCAACCACTTCAAGTGTGTCATACAGTCCTCGGTATTCCGACCGTGTACTAATTCTTCATAACCAGTACCTTTGAATTTGAACTGCTTTGGTTTGATCTTGAACTGGTCGTAATCCATACACCATTGTAGATTGAACCAAATGTCCATAAAGGCAATGCGCTTGGAGCAGAATGGGGTGGGAACTTGCATAGACCTTCCCCTTAGGACTCTCATATAAGCAGCAACATGCTGCACAAAGAATTTATAACTCAGTCTACAAGAAAAATTAACTCAGCCGACACGTATTATATAACTCAGCCTAAAATAAAATTAACTCAGCCGACACTTATTATATAACTCAGCCTAACAGAAAATTAACTCAGCCAACACTTATTATATAACTCAGTCTACAAGAAAAATTAACTCAGCCGAACTTATCTTAACTTACATTATCATACAACAATCCATAGTCGGGTTCTGGCCAATACGCTCTTTCGGTGATGAGGTATCTGTAGAACTTAATTGGTTCTTCAACCTTGTCATGTGGAATGTTCCTAGCAATTAAATCCAAGTTAGTTTAACCAAATATTGCTAATAGTTGTAAAAACAAATGGTGTAAAGACAATACTCGAATAGCTTTAGGTGTTCTATAAGTTTCTCCAGTTTAGCCAGATCAACAGGTGCGAGAGGATCATAGATTGCTACTGAAGGTTCAACGTTCTTCCGCATGCACGTCGTTCCATTGTCTCCAATATAAGGAAATCCTCGTGCTGGAAGAGCATTTTCTTTTGTCGCTGCTAACCCAGTTGGGGTTAATTGAACACTTCTCTCCCGATAAGTCTTAATTTTCGCAGACCTAATCTTTTCCTCTTCGTTCTCATCAGACTCCGGCAACAGTTCGTTATTCATCGCGATTGTTTCTTCGGTGACATCGTTTTGCTCACTGGCACTAACAATCGGGTTCTTTCTTGGAATAGGTATTCTTATTACACCGTCGCGAACATTTTTCTTATTCCCAGCCACCCCCTTCTTCTTTAACTCAGCCTCATTCTTCTGTAACTCAGCCGCTTCTTGCTTTTTAATATCAGCCGCCTTTTGCTTTAACTCAGCCGCCTCTTTCTTTTTAATATCAGTCTCTTTCCTTTTTAACTTAGCCGCCTCTCTCTTCTGTAACTGAGTCATCTTCCTCTTCTCAGCCGCTGTCTGTTTGGTATTTTTTTCATCTCCCTCCTGTTGTTTTTTGACCTAAGCCTGTAACCGCGTCCTGCTTCCTTGCCAGGAGAAACAGAAACAAAATCAACATCACCAAAGTCATCTACCAAATTCTTTTTCACCTCACCAGCAGCTTTAGCCTCGAAACCTTTTGCATTGGCTTTACCACCTTTAGCAGGGGTCTTAGCATCTTTAGCAGGGGTCTTACCCGCCGTTGGACTATTAACGGACTTCTTCTGTAAATATATCTGCGTGGGCACTTTATCAACGTTTTCGCCACTTTCCCCTAACCCAATAACTCTCAAATGCTCTGCCACTGAAGCTTTGACTGTGTCATGAATGTGATTCTTCATATTGTCCAGCTTCTGGTTGGCCTCACCAAAGTTGGTATCATATGAGATGAACCGCGAGTCATACTTATCAAACTTTTTGGAAATTTTGGCCAAACTAGTGATTATGGTCTTCAGAGCCGCAGTTTTCCCAATCTCTTTGCTAACTTCCTTCTCTACACCAGAAGCTTCACCTTCTGAGTTGTTCGCTTCCTTTTTTTTCTTTTTTTTCTTCAGCTTCTTTGCGGGAGGCTCAGCCTCTGACGAAACTCTAGCTCTAGCCTTCAATTTTTTCTCCTTCTCATTCCTGTGCACATCCCAAAAACCTTTAACAAACGTACCCGCATGTATGTCTCTTATTAATTTTTAAAGTTGTGGGTCATTTTCTTCATCCTCCCACTGAGGAAACATCTCTTCTATGTCCCCCTTCATAACCATATTCCTCACACGCACCTACAACAGTTAACGATAAATCAGTCATCTAAACATATAACCCAGCCATCATATAAACGATAAATCAATCATCAAACAAATAACCCAGCCATCATATAAATAATAACTCAACCGTCAAATAAATCATAACTCAGTCATCAATTAAAGCACATAAATCATAACTCAGTCATCAAACAAAACTAACTCAGCCTGAAACCATACCTCACCATGGTCTCTGATTTCCTCAGAGATGATAGTAGTAAAACTTGAACGTGTACGCTTTCCACTCCATCGCAAAAGCGGGACTTCATTCTCATCGACCACTTTCCCAAAACGCTCTCCAAAGCAAGAGATAGATTCATACGCCCAAACCAATAACGCGTCCTTCAGGCCGCTTATGGTGTACGACGCTCCTTCTGGACTTAATCCCTTAATAGATCCAACAAGAACTTGAAATGCAGTTCGACCCCATGGATAAGTCATCATGGCTTCATCATCGAAAACTCTTTTTGCACTTTCAAAGGGAATCCTAGAATTATGATGCAGAGCATAAAGTCCCATGGCTTGAAGAAGTAACAGCCCTAACCATTTACGCTTTTCAAAACTCCAGGGCCAACATACCTCTAATGCTGCCTTCAGTTCATCTAACTTAGGTCCACTCCCATGCGGCACTTTCAACTCATCCCAGAATGTTCTGTATTGGTCTTGGTCAGGTTCAAAACTTTCTGTTGGCAGTGGACCTGTGTTTAACCAGGTGATCTCACCAAATTCCAGTAAGCTAAACCTGATAGGTTGATCAACAACGAGACTCCAAATCTCATTCTTAAGGACTACCAACTGTCTACATAGTAGATAGTGTACGGTCCTACCAGACCACACACTGTTTTTATCAGCTAGCTTAGCAATTATTCCAATAGGACACTGCTTCAGATGCTCCCACACATCAACTCCTATTGTTTCTCTAACATGAGGGAATTCTCCCATATGGAAATTGTGATTAATGGCTTTATTTTCCAGATTAGAAGCCCCTCTTGGAGGGTAATCTCGTGCTTGATCATCAGAAGCATCCATCTGATCATAGAAGACATATATAACATAGCAACGATAAATCAGCTGTGTAACATACAATAAACCAGCCGATATAGAAAAGTAACTCAGCCACATGCATCTATAAATCACCAGCAATAGAAACCTAACTCAGCCACAACAGGACGCTAATAAATCAGCCGCAATAGAAACCTAACCCAGCCACAACAGGACGCTAATAAACCAGCCGCAATAGAAACCTATCCCAAAACGACAAATTAAATCAGCCCCAATAGAAACCTAACCCAGCCACAACATGACGCTAATAAATCAGCCGCAATAGAAACCTAACCTAGAACGACAAATTAAATCAGCCTCAATAGATACCTAACCCAGCTACAACTGTCTAAGTTACTCAGCCGAAAAAGAGAACTAACTAAGTCATAATATAAATCAAACTCAGCTACAATACAACTCTAAATCAGTCACAATATAAACCAAACTCAGTCGCAAACTCGAACAGACGCCGTCGAACATACCATACAAGACGAAGATGCTATGGTTTTCGGAGATTACGGAGAAGCTTTGCGGAGACAAGACGATTCTGAGGGAGACGAATTTAGGGAATCCGATGAAGAGATTTCGAGGAAGTTAAGATTTAGAAAATTTCTGATTTTTTTTTTTCAAACCGTTGAGTTTAACTCTTCATTTTCCCTCTATGGTGACATGGAAATTAGTTCAATGACATGGATTTTTGATTTAAAATTAATGACAATTAAAAAAATTAATTAAGGGGCTTAAATTGTAATTTACTAGGGGTGTAAAACATTCTAGTAATAAAAAAATGTATAACATTCTAGTAATATACCAACAAATGTATACTATTCTAGTCATTTTCTCTTAAACTAATACTAAAATTGTGCTTTACTAAACAAATAATACTCTGGTGTTTCTGATGAAGACAAGGAGGATACAGCCAAGGTGAGGCTCGACCAGAGGGTGTGAAAGTGACAGGAGAGAGAGGGTTAGTCTTCTTAGGCTGAAGAAGACAGACCCAAATCAACTCCTCTTGATGGACTTGTCATAGATCATGAACTTTGACTCCTTTCTTCTGATTTTTACTTCTTCATTCCAACACTCCCCCTCAAGCTTGACCATAGGAATCCTTGGTCAAGCTTGGAACTGAGATTGCTTTCCTCATTAAAAACCTAATTATAGGGAAAATGAGTACAAGCAATCCAGCTTCTTTTGGACATCTCTATTGGCAAGTTAGGCACACCCTTTCCTTGCTTCACACTTCAAATTGTTCCTCTTGAACCTTCTTCTTATGTCACAGCTTGTCTCCCCCTTGCTTCTGGGTTCTTGCCTTCTTCTTGGGTTGATATCAAGCCAGCATCTCTTTGGGATGACAAATGAGGAGTGTCTGCCCTCTTGGCTTGCACTTGAATCCCCCACTTCAATCCTTTTCTGAATGGCCTTTCAAAGTCACTTGTCGAACTTACTTGGTAGGGGGGAATGTGCAAAGAGTCAATTGTCATTTTTTCAGTGAACTGCTTTCTCCTTGCTCAGCCAAGAATATCCCTGGTCAATCCTCTTTTTTCCTTTGCTTCATTTTCAACAATGGGTCATTGGCTTCTAATTTAACACCCCTCCTCAAGCTTGACCTGAGAATGAGATTATATGATCAAGCTTGAAGCTGAGAGCCAATGACAGCCAACACCTTGAGACCACAGCCCTCTTGGCTTAGTGATGGTCTTTCTCTCTTGAGGACACCTCCTTTTTCACCCTCTTGGCTTCAGGTAAGACCTCTTGAGCAATCTCTCCACAACACCAATGATCCTCTCTACCATCTTGGCAGTTAATGAACACCATCAGTGATCAAAGTGTTGTTGGGATGTGGGCAATCTCTCCGTGGTCAGGAATATACTTCAGTAGGCTCTGAGCACATGGGCATCTTGCTCGTATTTGAAGGAGGCCTAGCTTATCAAGGAACCTGAGCTTAATTCCTTGAGCCTCCAGCCCATGTGGGCTTAGTGAAAATGCTTCGATTTAAGGTGTGAATTGAGTATCCAACACCTCTCCTTGGTGTGACCTTTCTTCATACAATGGTCACACTTCAAGCCTCTCCTGTCCTCTTGTTTGTAACACACCTTGTTGGCAATTGAGAGACCTTCAGCCTGGTTTGCTAGAGTGAGACCTTCCTGTGGTTCAAATAGACAATGTGACCCTTGCTCTTTTTGTATCTGAGAGCACACTTCATCAAGGCTGGGCATCTTGTCTGACATCAAGATATGTTTCACCAGATCATTGAAGGTTGGATTGAGTGTAAGCAGCAGCCCAAACACCTTGTCTTGCTCCCTTATTTCAATTAGAGTTTCTGGATCAATGATGGCTGGCCTAAGCATGTCAAGATGAGCCCATAAGGACATGAACTTTCCAAAGTGCTCAGTGAACTCCATTTCTTCTTGGCAGAGGTTATTGATGGATTTCTTAACTTCATACATCCTGCTGAGGTTTAATGAGTTCCCATACACCTTGTGGAGGGTATCCCACAGCTCCTTTGCACTCTCACAGTAAGAGTAAGCCTCCAAAATGGTTGCTTCAAGTGAGCATTGAAGGATGAACAACACCATAAGGTCTTCTTGCTGCCATTTGTCTCCAACCTCAGGTTTAGCGCCAGTTTGCTTTAGAGCATCATGAGAACTGCCTTGGTTTGGAGCTTCTTGTGTACAATGAGTCCACAAGCCTTTTCCTCCAAGGGCTGTGTTCATAAGCCTTGACCAGAAAAGGTAGTTTGGCCCCTTGAGCATCACATGAATCACCATAGACTTAGAGTTTTCCATCTTGGAAGAGCTATGGACCACTTGGAAAAAGAGTGTGCTTAAGAAGCTTTAAAGAGAAATGGTTGAATGGATGACTCTCTGAAATTGTTGAACTTGCTGAATGGTTCTGGAGGTTCAGAGACTTGAATACACCTTGTCTTCAGAGCTGGTCGTGGGTTCTTCCTTCTTAGAGAGCCTTTAAACTGCTGGACAAAACGTTGTACCAAACTGGTTTGAAGATGAAATAAGAGTAGCTTGTATTTGCGGAAGCAGAATGAGGTTCAAGAGATTTTATGCTCTGATACCATGTGAGAATAGATGAATAATGATGTGAGAATGATGATGGTTAAGTATTTAGGTGACTGGAACGGAGAATGAGAGAGATTATGAGTAAATGGCTTAGAGAGTGTATCTGAGAGAGTAATGAGTTTCAAATGAGATTAAGAGAGCTGAGTCTAGGCTCGTGGGAAACAAGAGAATAGAGAGAATATGAAGTAGCAAGAGAGTGATGAAGAAGAATTATGCATTCAACTTGGGTTTACAATCAGATACAACTTTGCCTTAAGTAAACAAGCATACACATTAAACTAATACTAAAATTGTGCTTTACTAAACAAATAATAATCTGGTGTTTCTGATGAAGACAAGGTGGATACAGCCAAGGTGAGGCTCGACCAGAGGGAGTGAAAGTGACAGGAGAGAGAGGGTTAGTCTTCTTAGGCTGAAAGTGACAGGTCATGTGCTTCTCCAAAGCTCACATGTGACTTTTGCTTGTCCAATTTCGACCATAACCAATTCCTTGCATCCAAACTTAGTTTCCTTGAATTCTTTAGTTCCCTTAGGTCATCTTTAGGTTTCCCAACTCTTTACTTTTCTTGCACTCCTGATCGAGTATAAGACCATTTGTGCAGAAAGACCCAAATCAACTCCTCTTGATGGACTTGTCATAGATCATGAACTATAACTCCTTTCTTCTGGTTTTTACTTCTTCATTCCAACACTCCCCTCAAGCTTGACCATAGGAATCCTTGGCCAAGCTTGGAACTGAGATTGCTTGCCTGATTAAAAACCTAACTATAGGGAAAATGAGTACAAGCAATCCAGCTTCTTTTGGACATCTCTATTGGCAAGTTAGGCACACCCTTTCCTTGATTCACAATTCAAATTGTTTCTCTTGAACCTTCTTCTTATGTCACAGCTTGTCTCCCCCTTGCTTCTGGGTTCTTGCCTTCTTCTTGGGTTGCTATCAAGCCAGCATCTCTTTGGGATGATAATGAGGAGTGTCTGCCCTCTTGGCTTGCACTTGAATCCCCCACTTCAATCCTTTTTTGAATGGCCTTTCAAAGTCACTTGTAGAACTTACTTGGTAGGGGGACTGTGCAAAGAGTCAATTGTCATCTTTTCAGTGAACTGCTTTCTCCTTGCTCAACCAAGAATATCCCTGGTCAATCCACTTTTTTCCTTTGCTTCATTTTCAACAATGGGTCATTGGCTTCTCATTTAACAATGATAACCCGGTAAAAGAAGAGGGGAGACTCATAGATAAGGCTTGACCAAGACAGGCTGGCTCAAGCTGGAAAAGAGAAGTTATCTAGTCAAGATACCAAAGGCATCAAGCCTTCTCAGCCAAGCATTCAAACTAGGGGTGCCTTCCCCTTAGTATGACCACGTTACCACCTTTGTAGCCTTAACTCTAATGACCGTTTGTGGATGAAATTAAGGCCTCTCTATATATTGTAACCAATACTCAGATTAATAAACAAGCAAGTATTCGAGCCTCTCCTTTCTCTCTAGTGTTCTTCATATCCAGAAATGGATTCTTAGACAAGTATCAAAATTTAGTCTCTGATCTCTTCTCTAATCTCTTTCTAAGTCTCTAATACTCATATAACCTCATATTTCTCTTTAGTTTTCATGGTATCATAGCCAGGTTGACTTGAATCTGGGTTTTGATTTCAATGTTTCTCAAGAACACCTTTATCATCCGTGAAGATTCAAGATGGAAGGAAGAAAGATTATGGTGATTCCAGTGACTCTAAAGACTATGGTGATTCCAGTGACTCCTATGGTCTCATGTGGTGAAGACAGCAGTGGGGAGTAAGGGTTTATGGAACCAGGAAGATAACTTGGTGATGTCTATCCTTCAAAGCTCTCTAGATCCATCAATCTTAGAGGCATATAGCTACTGTGAGAAGGCAAAGGACCTGTGGGATACCCTCCAGAAGGTGTTTGGGAACATCTCAAACCTTACTCGTGTGTTTGAGATCAAGCGAGCTATCAACAGTTTGGCACAAGAAGATATGGAGTTCACAAAGCATCTTGAAAAGTTTAGAGCTTTGTGGTCAGAGCTTGAGATGTTGAGGCCAAGTACAACTGATCCAGATGAGCTTATTGAAAGGCGTGAGCAAGATAAGTTCTTTGCTTTGTTGCTCACTCTTAACTCCACCTACAATGACTGGTTTAACATATCTTGCGAGCTGAGAAGTTACCCACTATGGAAGAAGTCTGCGCACAAATTCAGAAGGAACAAGGTTCATTGGGACTCTTTGGAGGAAAGGGGGAGCTTAAATTAGCTAATCAAGCTGAAGGACCTCAGGCCAACAAGGTGAACAAGTATGAAGAAAGAAGGTTCAATGGAAACTGTGACAATTGCAAGAGAGAATGTCACAAGAAGCACCAGTGCTGGATCCTTTATCCACATCTCAAACCAAACAAGTTCCTGAAGGATAGAGATGCAAGGGCAAACGTGAGCTATGGAGGAAGTGATCAGCATGGGGTAAGTGGAGCTTGGCCATCAAGCCGGGCACAGGAAACTGAAGGACGTGAAGGAGGTGAGAACAAGGCATTGGTGACTTACACTTCTCAACCTACCAACCGTCCAAATGAGCATGAGTTCATCCGCAGATCAGAAATGGATGCCCTCATCAAAATGCTCAAAGACAATGGTAATAAATTTGGTAACCTCAGTGGGTATTCGTTTGGTGCATCTAAAGTTGCTAGTCTTTATGATCAAACTGATGCATATACTCACTCTAGGATTGCTGGTCTATCTCTTAGTGGTTGTAGCATGTCCAAACCATTGATAGTTGATTCAGGTGCATCACATCACATGATTAGTGATACTAGTCTTATCAAAGACATATAACCTGCGCATGGACATGTTATGATTGCTAATGGTGATAGGATTACAAGAAGGGGTATAGGCAAGTTAAAATTGTTTGATGAGGAGTCTAGAGATTTTTATATGCCTGAGTTTACATCAAACTTCTTATCTGTTAAGAAATGTACCCATGATCTACAATGCAAAGTTATATTCAGTCCTAATGATGTGAAGTTTCATGATATTGGGAGCAGCCGTGTAATTGGGTAAGGAGTTACAAAAGGAGATCTTTACTTACTTGAAAAGCTTACTTCTTTGCCTAATTACAATTGTTCTTTTACTTCTGTTTCTGATTATGTTTTAAATAAGAATGCTTTGTGGTATGCTAGACTAGGACATCCTCATTTTAGAGCCTTAAACTTAATGGTTCCAGGTGTTATCTTTGAAAATAATGATTGTGAAGCTTGTATTTTAGGCAAGCATTGTAAGACTGTGTTCCATAAGTCCATTACTATCTATGATCACTGCTTTGATTTAATACATTCAGATGTTTGGACTGCTCCTTGTTTGTCTAGAGAGAACCAGAAATACTTTGTCACATTCATAGATGAAAAACCTAAATACACCTGGATAACCTTGATTCCATCTAAAGATAGGGTGCTTGATGCATTTAGAAACTTTCAGGCTTATGTGACTAACCATTTCAATGCAAAGCTGAAAGTTTTTAGATCAGATAATGGTGGAGAGTACACAAGTCAAGCAATAAAGCAACACCTATCTCAACATGGGATTCTTCATCAAACAAGTTGTCCCTACACCCCACAACAGAATGAAGTAGCCGAGAGGAAGAATAGACATCTTATGGAAGTTGCTAGGTCCATGATGTTCCAAGAAAATGTACCAAAGAGGTTCTGGAGTGATGTTGTTGCCACTGCTTGTTACTTGATCAACCGCACCCCAACCAGAATCCTCAATGATCAGTCACCATTTGAGGTTTTGAACAATTATAGGCCAACCTTAAATCACCTCAGGGTCTTTGGTTGTCTCTGCTTTGTTCACAAACCAGGGGAGCTAAGGAACAAGTTGGAGGCAAAGAGTACAAAGGGAATGTTCATTGGTTACCCACCAAATCAGAAGGGGTACAAGTGTTATGATCCAATAACCAGGAGGGTACTTATATCAAGGGATGTGAAGTTTGTAGAAGAAAGAGGGTTCTATGAGGAGAAGAACCAAGCAGAACTAAGAGACCTGACTTCTGATAAGGCAGCCAATTTGAGGATCATATTGGAGAGTCTTGAGATTAACTTATCTCATGATCAGAAGAGTGGAGGTGGAAAACAACAACATGGGTCACCCACTGCTACTGTGAATGACCAGGAACCCCACCTCGACCATGACGGGGGGAAATGAACCTGATGCCCATGATTAGTATGCGGAAGAACCAGGTTCCCAACATGATTAAGGTGTGGACCAAGAAAATGAAGATGAGGGAGGTGAAAATGTAAACCACGAAGAATAAGGGGAGGTTGAGGAGGAAAAACTTGAAGTGGCTCAACCTTTGACGAGAAGCACAAGGATAAGGAATCCTCCTTCCAACTGGGTTAATACACATGTATACTATAATGCACAAGCAGTTGACCATCCTGCCCAATCTGTTTGTTCACTAATGTATTAACCTGAATATCATTGTGTGTTCATTACTAGTCTGGATGGGAGTAAGTTGCCAAGGTCCTATGAAGAAGCTATGCAAGACAAAGAATGGAGAGAATCAGTTGGTGATAAAGCAGATACAATGATCAAGAATGATACTTGGTATGAAAGTAAACTACCCAAAGGGAAGAAGGCCGTATCTAGCAGATGGATATTCACCATCAAGTACCTTGCAAATGGGGAGATTGATAGGAAGAAGACCAGACTGGTGGCCAGAGGGTTTACTCAAACTTATGGAGAGGACTACATTGATATGTTTGCTCCAGTTGCCAAACTCCATACAATCAGAATAGTGATATCTCTTGCTGTGAGTCTAGAATGGGGTCTTTGGCAAATGGATGTGAAGAATTCCTTCTTGCAAGGAGAACTTGAAGATGAAGTCTATATGCATCCTCCTCCTGGTCTTGAGCATTTGGTCAAAGAGGGAAACATGCTAAGGCTGAAGAAGGCCATATATGGTCTCAAACAATCGCCTAGAGCATGGTACACCAAACTGAGCACAACTCTGAATGGGAAAGACTTCAAGAAGTCAGAACTCGACCACACCCTCTTCACCTTGACCACCCCATCAGGTATTGTAGTCCTTCTTGTGTATGTTGATGATATCATCATCACAGGAAGTGACAAGGTTGGAATTCAATCTACCAAGGACTTCTTAAAGTCTGTCTTTGAGATTAAAGACTTGGGTGAAATTAAATACTTTCTTGGAATTGAGATATGTAGATCCAAGGAAGGTTTGTTTCTTTCTCAAAGGAAATATACACTTGATCTTTTGAAAGATGCAGGTAAACTTTGAGGAAAGACAATGAATACACCTTTGGAAGATGGGTATAAGGTTCCACGTGAGGGGGAAATTGAAGATAGCCAACCATTTGAAGATGCCAAGCTATATAGGAAGCTTGTTGGTAAGTTGATTTAATTAACCATTACACGACCTAACATATGTTTTGTCGTGAATCAGGTGAGCCAACATATGCAAGTACCAAAGGAGCATCATTGGAACATGGTGAATAGGATCCTGATGTATCTGAATGGTTGACTAGAACAAGGAGTGGGGATGGGGTGTAACAAGAGCACTGAAGTAGTAGGATATTGTGATGCGGATTGGGCTGGAGATAGAGCAGATAGGAAGTCAACCACTAGCTATTGCACATTCATTGGTGGGAACTTAGTTACTTGGAAGAGCAAGAAGCAGAAGGTGGTGTCATGCTCAAGTGCTGAAGCTGAGTACAAGGCCATGTTGAAGCTACTAATGAGCTAGTTTGGATCAAGGGCATACTGAAGCACTTGGAGATAGAGCAGTCTACACCAATGACTATGCATTGTGACAATCAAGCCACAATACACATTGCCTCCAACTCAGTTTTTCATGAGAGGACCAAGCATATTGAAGCCAACTGCCACAAAGTGAGTCAAATGATATCTCAAGGAGTGATACTACCATGCTTTACTCAGAGTGAAGATTAGTTGGCAGATGTGTTCACTAAGGCCCCTAGACAGAAGACCATTGAGTCTATCCATCACCGGCTAAGAATCATTGATCTCACCAGGCTCAGCTAGTCTCCTTTGTCATGAGGTCTTTACTCTTTTACTTATCAAGGTTTTATCCCTAAGGAGGGTTTTCTTTGATAAGGTTTTTAATGACGGAGATCTCATGGCATCCAAGCTAGACCGGTTCCCTTGGTCAAGCTTGAGGGGGAGTGTTGAACCAAATAAGAATGGAGTAACAAGTGTTGATCTGAGTAAAGGAAGAAGAGGGGCTGAGAGTCTTAGACTAAAGGAATGAGATCAAGAGGAAGTAGGTGCAAAGTGAGGGCGAGTGTACGGACAGTACGCACTGTACGGCTGACTGTACGGACCACTCAACCAAGGTGTGTTTAAACTCAAATAAAACACATTCTGGTCTTGTGCAAAAATAGGGCAAAGTGTACGGATGGACTTTGGCCGTACAACTCCATATCCATACAAGGCAAGACAGAAACGTGCATTACAAGGAAGAAGGAAGCCAAGGTAAATGGGTGCAAGGTTAAAGAGGAGTTAACTTGATGATCACCCGGTAATATAAGAGGGGAGACTCGCGGATAAGGCTTGACAAAGACAGGCTGGGTCAAGCTGGAAAGGAGAAGGTATATAGTCAAGATACCAAAGGCATCAAGCCTTCTCAGCCAAGCATTCAAACTAGGCGCGCCTTCCCCTTAGTATGACCACGTTACCACCTTTGTAGCCTTAGCTCTAATGACCGTTTGTGGATGAGATTAAGGCCTCTCTATATATTGTAACCAATACTCCGATTAATAAACAAGCAAGTATTCGAGTCTCTCCTTTCTCACTAGTGTTCTTCATATCCAGAAATGGATTCTTAGACAAGTCTCAACATTTAGTCTCTGATCTCTTCTCTAATCTCTTTCTAAGTCTCTAATACTCATATAACCTCATATTTCTCTTTAGTTTTCATGGTATCATAGCCAGGTTGACTTGAATCTGGGTTTTGATTTCAATGTTTCTCAAGAACACCTTTATCATCCGTGAAGATTCAAGATGGAAGGAAGAAAGATTATGGTGATTCCAGTGACTCTAAAGACTATGGTGATTCCAGTGACTCCTATGGTCTCATGTGGTGAAGACAGCAGTGGGGAGTAAGGGTTTATGGAACCAGGAAGATAACTTGGTGATGTCTATCCTTCAAAGCTCTCTAGATCCATCAATCTTAGAGGCATATAGCTACTGTGAGAAGGCAAAGAAACTGTGGGATACACTCCAGAAGGTGTATGGGAACATCTCAAACCTTACTCGTGTGTTTGAGATCAAGCGAGCTATCAACAGTTTGGCACAAGAAGATATGGAGTTCACAAAGCATCTTGGAAAGTTTAGAGCTTTGTGGTCAGAGCTCGAGATGTTGAGGCCAAGTACAACCGATCCAGATGAGCTTAATGAAAGGCGTGAGCAAGATAAGGTCTTTGGTTTGTTGCTCACTCTTAACTTCACCTACAATGACTTGGTTAAACATATCTTGCGAGCTGAGTAGTTACCCAGTATGGAAGAAGTCTGCGCACAAATTCAGAAGGAACAAGGTTCATTGGGACTCTTTGGAGGAAAGGGGGAGCTTAACTTGGCTAATCAAGCTGAAGGACCTCAGGCCAACAAGGTGAACAAATATGAAGAATGAATGTTCAATGGAAACTGTGACCATTACAAGAGACAAGGTCACAAGAAGCACCAGTGCTGGATCCTTCTTCCACATCTCAAACCAAAGAAGTTCCTGAAGGATAGACATGCAAGGGCAAACATGAGCTAAGTAGGAAGTGATCAGCATGGGGTAAGTGGAGCTGGGCCATCAAGCCGGGCACAGGAAACTGAAGGACGTGAAGGAGGTGAGAACAAGGCATTGGTGACTTACACTTCTCAACCTACCAACCGTCCAAATGAGCATGAGTTCATCAGCAGATCAGAAATGGATGCCCTCATCAAAATGTTCAAAGACAATGGTAACAACTTTGGTAACCTCAGGGGGTATTCATTTGGTGCATCTAAAGTTGCTAGTCTTTATGATCAAACTGATGCATATACTCACTCTAGGATTGCTGGTCTATCTCTTAGTGCTTGTAGCATGTCTAAACCATTGATAGTTGATTTAGGTGCATCACATCACATGATTAGTGATACTAGTCTTATTAAGGACATAGAACCAATACTCAGATTAATAAACAAGAAAGTATTCAAGTATTCAAGTCTCTCTATATATTGTAATCAATACTCAGATTAATAAACAAGCAAGTATTCGAGTCTCTCCTTTCTCTCTAGTGTTCTTCATATCCAGAAATGGATTCTTAGACAAGTATCAAAATTTAGTCTCTGATCTCTTCTCTAATCTCTTTCTAAGTCTCTAATACTCATATAACCTCAGATTTCTCTTTAGTTTTCAATAGGAGCTATGATGAAGAAGTTATCCCACTTTTAATCGAAGTGATTCCAGTTTATCCTTTTTGGAGTTTTGGCAATTTCTTCTTAATTCTAATCCAAGCAGAATGAATCATGATGTAAAAAGCTTGATTTGGACTCTTAAATCAGTGGATAATACCCCTGAAGTTGAATCAATATCAAAGGAGTTATGATGAAGAAGTTATCCCATTTTTAATCCAAGTAATTCCCGTTTACCCTGTTTGGAGATTTGGAAATTTCTTCTTGATTCTAATCAAACCAGAATGAATCAAAATGTAAGAAGCTTGACTTGGAATCATAAATCAGTGGAGAATCACCCTGCAGTTAAATCAATATCATAGGAGTTATGATCAAGAAGTTATCCCACTTTTAATATAAGTGATTCCAATTTACCATGTTTGGAGATTTGGTAATTTCTTCTTGATACTAATAAAAACATAATGAATCACGATTTAAGAAGCTTTATTTGGACTCATAAATCAGTGGATATTCACCCTGAATTTGAATCAATATCAGACGAGTTATGATGAAGAAGTTATCTCACTTTTCATCGAAGTGATTCCAGTTTACCCTGTTTGGAGATTTGGTAATTTCTTCTTGATTCTAATCAAACCAGAATGAATCACAATGTAAGAAGCTTTACTTGGACTCATAAATAAGTGGATAACCACCCTGAAGTTGAATCAATATCATAAGAGTTATGATGAAGAAATTATCCCTCTTCTAACCGAAGTGATTCCAGGTTACCCTGTTTGGAGATTTGACAATTCTTTTTTATTTTAATCAAAACAGAATAAATTAAGATGTAAGAATCTTGATTTGGATTCATAAATAAGTGTATAATCACCCTTAAGTTGAATCAATATCATAGGAGTTATGATGAAGAAGTTTGTGACAGCCCTTCCCTGTGGGACCCAGCTGGCGCTGCAGCGCATCGACCCTAACCCCTCCCTTGTGATACAACCTGCCTGAATTCACCCATAGACCTCGGCTCACAAATAGGTTATTGGTGAGGTTCGAACCCAGGACATTCATCTATGGTTGCTGAGCTACTGGATTCATAGAGAAAAAAAATCACAGAAAAACTTGAGAGAAACACAAGAGAGAAGTGAGGCTTAGGCTATATGTTATTATGTTGAGGTTCGAACATTTGTTGCTGAGCTACTGGATTCATAGAAAAAAAAATCACAGAAAAACTTGAGAGAAACACAAGAGAGAAGTGAGGCTTAGGCTATATGTTATTATGTTGATTTTCTTGTTGAGTTTCTGAACAGGAAACCATGGCTGGAGATGTTACTAAAAGAAAGTAGGCACCAACTGTGACATTGAATAAATTGCAGATGGAATTGGATAATGAAAAGAATGAAAAAGATTGATCATTTCCACAGAATCACGCTGATGATTTCTTTGGTAATGTTTCCCAGGTTCAGGATGCTAAGATCAAAAGAAAGAGCAGGATACCATCTTTCTATGGCAGAAACGACCCTGATGGATACTTGGAGTGGGAACAGCAAATGGAACTTGTTTTTGATGGCCAAAACTACTCAGAAAGAAAGAAGGTTAGATTGGCTACAACAGAGTTATGTGGTGATGCCATTCAATGGTGGCATCAGCTTGTTACTACCAGAAGAAGAACATGAGAAGCACAAGTTGCCTCCTGGTTTTAGCTGAAAAACTTCATGAAGAAACACTTTGTTTCTGATAACTACAGTAGAAAACAACTGAGACAGGCAAAAGAAGAAACAAGAACTCTCCATGATCATGATCACCCAAGAAAGTCTCAGTCACATAAGCAAAGAAGGCTAGACTCACGTCCTCTCTCAAGACTCAGTGAACCATTGTGTTCTAAGAAGGTATCAGCTATCCAAAAGCTAAAAACAGAGCCATCTAAAGTAAGTGAAGAACTTGAGACATAAAATGAGTTTTCTCCTTTCTCTTCTCAAACTGAACTTTTTGTCAGTAGTGCTTCTGATAAACTAACTTGTTTTGAACCGATGCAACCGAGTAATCTTGTTTCAGTATCTCAGGTCTTAGAAGAAAACCCAGCAGAAGAAGAACAAAAGAGTTCACCACCAAAAGAAGAGTTGGAGCAGCCAAACAACATTGAAGCAGAAACAGATGCTAAGTCATTCTCTTTGGACTCTCAAGAGCACTGTAAGGATCTTGATATGGTTAATTATCTGCCTGAAATATTTGTTATGGTTAGTTCTAGTGATGTAAGACGTTTTGGTCTGGAAAAGGTAAAAAAAATTTGTGTTTCAAACTCTATTTTTTATAACATGATTAATTCTTTTAATGTGTTTGAACCTGATAAAATCCCTGATCAAAAACGTTTTCAATGTGTTAGTGACATTAATTTTGATCATGTTTTGAGTCTTGAGAAGTTTATGAAACATTACAGAAGTTGTGAGCACCTTGAAAAGACATTAGAGCTTGTCCTGCAACAACCTGATTCTGTTTCAGAAAACCTTGTGATTCATTTGCTTGTTTTAAAGATAATGGTTTTCATCTGAATTTTTCTAGGAATGAACTTGTCACTGATGATGTGTCTGCATTTGGTTTTACTTTGAACAAACCTAGAAAGATGCAAGAACATAAATCACTTAAGGCTGAAACTGAATTTTTTTATAATTATGCTTTGAAACCTGTTCATTCTTGTTCTGAAACTGATAAATCTTGTTTTTATGGGATCATGCTTGCAGAATGATGTAGTTTTTAGCTTTGATGATATATTAGTGTACAACACTTTCTTTGATAAACATGCTGAGCCTTGGTTAAGTAATTCTCGGTTTGAACTTGATCTTTTGTGTTTTGAATCTGAGAAACTTGTGTCTGTTTTGAAGTTGTTCTCTAGGAACTTTGCTATCATCTGCCTTGACACAATTCTCGTGTACAACACTTACTTTGATAGGCATCATGATAATCTGAAACGTGTGCTACATATTCTAGGAAAAAGAACTTTGGTTTCTGATCTGAACAATTGCATGTCCTGCACATATAATTCTGGATATGTAGTCACTTTTTTCAGTGTCCAGGATACACATGATCAGTCTCAAATGAGGGCAAGGGATGAGAGAAGAGATCATGCTTACCAGCCTGAGATTTGGAGATGGAAGTACTTGAGGAAAATGGCTTCAAAACTCCAAGGAAGTTTCTCTCCAAAACTTTATTTTGATGTTGCTTTCATGCTTATTTTCTTGATCATTTTGTCTCGTGTCTAACTTGTTTCCTTTTGATAGAGGGGGTAGAGATTTGAGGACAAATCTTTTTAAAGGAGGAGGGGATGATGTAACCCTGCCCAGTTGTGCAATCAATCAAAACTACCCGAGTTGGACCTTGAAGAAGCTTGTGATGGAGAAAGACCAACCAGATCTCAAAGGGGAGTTTGGATACTATCTCACTCCATCAACTGACCAAGAGGAATATTCTAGTCAAGCCAAAACCAGTCCAGTTTGTGGGGTTACAAGAGATGATCAAAGAATTGACTTTCTCGGTCATATCGGTTCATGGAGGCCACCAGATGATCTAATGAAGTTCTTGTTCCTCCTTGGTGAACCAATACATTCTTCTATGAAGCCTAAATCAGTATTACATACCAAGATTTCCAAGAAATCTTATGGCCACGTTTTGGATCTAGAGGCCAAAGGAGAAGTGATTTCATTCCAAGAAGAAAGTCATAACAAAATCACTATGGGCATGTTTCATGTCAAATTCGACCAGTCTTTTCTTCAGTCCATTTCAAGCCCATTCTCACCAATTATACCAAGAGGGAGTCAGCAAGAAAGTCAAGGTCGTGGTCAGGCAAAAAGACATTAAAAAAAACACTTATTCTGGTCCAAAATCAAGTATACATTCCTAGTTTCTAAATTTCTTGATTTCTACACTTTGTCTTTTCATTTCTACAACTTGTAACTCCTATATAAAGAGATGGACGACCAGAATATGATTCATTCACCTTTTTTATAAAATTTCTCTCGAAATCTGTGAATCCTTTGTTCATCTTTGAACATCGAATTGCTAGGAGTTCATTCTCTGCAAGCAAAACTTGTCTTTGATCGAAAACAGAGTTCATTCTCTTGATCTTAGACACATCTACACAAGATCTGATCATTTCTGAAGATCATCCAATCCATCCATCCATCAACATTAAAATCAACTCAGATCTCTCTCAAAACTATCAGATCTTCCATCAAAAGAATCAGGGACAAAAAGATCTCCTCATCAGGAGTTCATCAACGAAGCTTAATTTGGACTCATAAATCACTATAGAATCACCCTGAATTTGAATCAATATCATAGGAGTTATGATGAAGAAGTTATCCCACTTTTAATCAAAGTGATTCCAGTTTACCATGTTTGGAGATTTAGCGATTTCTTAATGATTCTAATCAAACCAGAATGTATCAAGATGTAAGAATCTTGATTTGGACTCATAAATCAGGGATAATCACCTGGAAGTTGAACCAATATCACAGGAGCTATGATGAAGAAGTAATTCCACTTTTAATTAAAGTGATTCAAGTTTACCATGTTTGGAGATTTGGTAATTTCTTCTTAATTATAACCAAACCAGAATGAATCACGATGTAAGAATCTTGATTTGGTCTCATAAATCAGTGGATAATCACCCTGAAGTTGAATCAATATCATAGGAGTTATGATGAAGAAGTTATCTCACTTTTAACCGAAGTGATTCCAGTTTACCTTGTTTGGAGATTTGGCAATTTCTTCTTGATTCTAATCAAAACATAATGAATCACGATGTAAGAAGCTTGATTTGTACTCATAAATCAGTGGATATTCACCCTGAAGTTAAATCAATATCATAGGAGTAATGATGAAGAAGTTATCTCACTTTTAACAGAAGTGATTCAAGTTTATCTTGTTTGGAGATTTGGAAATTTCTTCTTGATTCTAATAAAAATATAATAAATCACGATGTAGAAAAGTTTATGTGGACTCATAAGTCAGTGGATAATCAGCTTGAAGTTGAATCAATATCATAGGAGTTATGATGAAGAAGTTATTCCTCTTTTAACCGAAGTGATTTCAGTTTACCCTGTTTGGAGATTTGGCAATTCTTCTTCATTTTAAACAAACCAGAATGAATCAAGATTTAAGAATCTTGATTTGGATTCTTAAATCAGTGGATAATCACCCAGAAGTTGAACCAATATCATAGGAGTATAATGAAGAAGTTATCCCACTTCTAACTGAAGTGATTCCAGTTTACCCTTTCTGGAGATTTGACAATTTCTTAATGATTCTAATCAAACCAAAATGAATCACGATTTAAGAAGCTTAATTTGGACTGATAAATCAGTGGATAATCACCCTGAAGTTGAACCAATATCATAGGAGTTATCATGAAGAAGTTAGCCCACTTTTAACAGAAGTGATACCAATTTACCCTATTTGGAGATTTAGCAATTTCTTCTTAATTCTAATCAAAACAGAATGAATCACACTGTAAAAAGCTTGAGTTAGACTCATAAATAAGTGGATAAACACCCAGAAGTTGAATCAGTGTCATAGGAGTTATGATGAAGAAGTTATCCCACTTTTAATCGAAGTGATTTCAGTTTACCCTGTTCGGAGATTTGGCAATTTCTTCATGATTCTAATCAAACCAGAATGAATCATGATGTAAGAAGCTTGATTTGGACTCATAAATCAGTGGATAATCACCCTGAAGTTGAGCCAATATCATAAGAGCTATGATGAAGGAGTTATCCCACTTTTAACCGAAGTGATTCCAGTTTACCATGTTTGGAGATTTGGCAATTTCTTCTTAATTCTAATCAAACCAGAATGAATCACGATGTAAAAAGCTTGATTTTGACTCATAAATCAGTGTATAATCACCTTGAAGTTGAATCAATCATAGGAATTATGATGAAGTTGTTATCCCACTTTTAATCGAAGTGATTTCAGTTTACCCTATTTGGAGATTTCACAATTTCTTAATGATTATAATCAAACTAGAATGAATTACGATGTAAGAAGCTTGATTTGGACTTATAAATCAGTGGATAATCATAGGAGCTATGATGAAGAAGTTATCCAACTTTTAATCGAAGTGATTCCAGTTTTCCGTGTTTGGAGATTTGGGATTTCTTCTTTATTCTAATTAGACTAGATTGATTCACTATGTAGGAAGTTTGATTTGGACTCATAAACCATTGGATAACCACTCTGAAGTTGAATCAATATCATAGGAGTTATGATGAAGAAGTTATTCCTCTTTTAACTGAAGTGATTCCAGTTTATCCTGGTTGGAAATTTCGCAATTATTCTTGATTTTAATCAAACCAGAATGAATCAAGATGTAAGAATCTTGATTTGGATTCATAAATCAGTGGATAATCACCCTGAAGTTGAATCAATATTGTTGAACCAAATAAGAAATTGGGTTACAAGTAATTCATGGAGGTTGAGGAATGGTTTGAAGAGGAGTTGTCCGTACAAGACCGTACAAGAAGGCCGTACAAGTGACCGTACAACTTAAGTGTCAACCAAGGCAAGAGGAGATGCCAAGTTAACCCGGGGTAAAGCAAGAGAAGTCACCCACGTTGTGATCAACCTTTACTGAGCTCACCACTCGTCCAAGTGCAATGAACCTTAGGGATAAGGTTAGTCCGCGCCTGGACAGGCTGGCTAAGAGCATCTGGTCAAGATGCCAAAGGAATCAAGCGTGCAAAGCTTCTCCTCCATGCATTTCAAATTGGACGATCCTCCGGTCTTGACCCCACATGCTTAGGGTTGAAACCTTATCTTTTATTCGTTAAGTGTAAACCATAACATCTTCTATATATTTGTAACCCTGTATCATTAATGTTAAGTAAGAAATTTTCGAGTCTCTTCTTTTCTCTCAAGTGTTCTTGAGCTCCCAAATGGGTTCTTGAACAAATCGTCTCCTAATCTGTTAAACTCTCACTTAATATCTTCTAGTCTCTCTATTCTACTCTATCCTACTCGTATACACTCAGATTCTACTCATTCTTTCATGGTATCAGAGCCAGGTTCTCTTGAATCTGGGTTGTGACTTTGAAGACTCAAGAACACGTTGAAGACTCAAGATGGAAAACACCAAGGCTACTATCATTCCGGTTACATTGAAAGGGGGAAACTACCTCCTTTGTCTCGGGTAGTGAAGACTGCCGTGGGGAGTAAGGGCTTGTGGAACCACATCCTTGAAGATGGAGCTCCCAAGATCATTACTCATGAAGGTGACAAGGAGATTGTCATGTGTGATGAAGAGAAGTGGATGCAAGAGGATATGCTTGTGATCTCCATCCTTCAAAGCTCACTAGATCCATCAATTTTGGAGGCTTATAGCTACTGTGAGAAGGCGAAAGATCTATGGGATACACTTCAAAAGGTGTATGGAAACATCTCAAACCTTACCATAGTGTTTAAGATCAAGAGAGCTATCAACAACTTAGCTCAGGAGGATATGGAGTTCACCAAACACTTGGGGAAGTGTAGAGCTTGAGATGCTAAGGCCTAGCACTACTGATCCGGATGAGCTGAATGAGAGACGTGAGCAGGATAAGGTGTTTGGCCTACTCCTTACACTCAACTCAAGCTACAATGATCTCATTAAACACATCCTAAGATCAGAGAAGCCCCCATCCCTTGAAGAAGTATGCTCGCAAATCCAGAAAGAACAAGGGTCCTTGGGACTCTTTGGAGGAAAGGAAGAGCTTACCTTGGCCAATCAAGATGAAGGACCACAGGCCAACAAGGTCAACAAGTATGAAGAAAGGAGGTTCAGTGGAAACTGTGATCATTGCAAGAGACAAGGTCACAAGAAGCACCAGTGCTGGATCCTTCACCCACATCTCAAACCAAACAAGTTCCTGAAGGATAGAGATGCAAGGTAAAACGTGAGCTATGGAGGAAATGATCAGCATGGGATAAGTGGAGCTGGGCCATCAAACCGGACACAAGAGACTGAAGGGCGTGAAGGTGGTGAGAACAAGGCATTGGTGACTTACAATCCTCAACCAACCAACCGTCCAAATGAGCATGAGTTCATCCGCAGATCAGAAATGGATGCCCTCATCAAGATGCTCAAAGATAATGGTAACAACTTTGGTAACCTCAGGGGTATTCATTTGGTGCATCTAAAGTTACTAGTCTTCATGATCAAACTGATGCATATACTCACTCTAGGATTGCTGGTCTATCTCTTAGTGCTTGTAGCATGTCTAAACCATTGATAGTTGATTCAGGTGAATCACATCTTAATCACATCACATGATTAGTGATACTAGTCTTATTAAAGATATAGAACATGCTCATGGACATGTTATGATTGCTAATGGCGATAGGATTCCAATAAGGGGTATAGGAAAATTAAAATTGTTTGATAGGAATCTAGAGCGTTTTATATGCCTGAGTTTACATCAAACTTGTTATCAGTTAAGAAGTGCACCAATGATTTACAATACAAAGTTATCTTAAGTCCTAATGATATGAAGTTTCAGGATATTGAGAGCAGCCGTGTGATTGGGAAATGAGTTACAAAAGGAGATCTTTACTTTGTTGAAGAGCTTACTTCTTTGCCTAATTACAATTGTTCTTTTACTTCTGCTTCTGCTTCTGTTTTAAATAAGAATGCTTTGTGGTATGCTAGATTAGGACATCCTCATGTTAGAGCTTTAAACTTAATGGTTCTAGGTGCTATCTTTGAAATAATGATTGTGAAGCTTGTATTCTAGGCAAGGCATTGTAAGACTGTGTTCCAAAAGTCCACTACTATCTATGATCACTGCTTTGATTTAATACATTCAGATGTTTGGACTGCTCCTTGTTTGTCTAGAGAGAACCATAAAAACTTTGTCACATTCATAGATGAAAAATCTAAATACACCTGGATAACCTTGTTTTCATCTAAAGATAGGGTGCTTGATGCATTTAGAAACTTTTAGGCTTATGTGACTAACCATTTCAATGCAAAGCTAAAAAAATTTAGATCAGATAGTGGTGGAGAGTACACAAGTCAAGCCTTCAAGCAGTACCTATCTCAACATGGAATTCTGCATCAAACAAGATGTCCCTACAACCCCACAACAGAATGGAGTAGCCGAGAGGAAAAATAGACACCTTATGGAAGTTGCTAGGTCCATGATGTTCCAAGAAAATGTACCAAAGAGGTTCTGGAGTGATGCTGTTGCCACTACTTGTTACTTAATCAACCGAACCCCAACAAAAATCCTTGGAGATCAGTCACCATTTGAGGTTTTGAACAAGTGTAGACCAGCCTTAGATCATCTTAGGGTCTTTGGTTGCCTCTGCTTTGTTCACAAACCAGGGTAGCTAAGGAACAAGTTGGAGGCAAAGAGTACAAAAGGGATGTTCATTGGTTACTCGCCAAATCAGAAGGGATACAAGTGTTATGATCCAGTAACCAGGAGGGTGCTTATATCAAGGGATGTGAAGTTTGTAAAAGAAAGAGGATACTATGAGGAGAAGAACCTAGAAGAATTAAAAGATTTAGCTTCTGATAAGGCAGCAAGCTTGAGAATCATCTTGGAGAGTCTTGGGATTAACTTATCTCAGGATCAGAAGAGTGGAGGTGAACAACAACAAGGTCCACCTACTGCTAATGTGAATGATCAGGAACCCCACCTCGACCATGAGGAGGGAAATGAACCTGATGCTCATGATCAGCATGAGGAAGAATCAGGTTCAAAACATGATCAAGGTGTGAACCAAGGAAATGAAGATGAGGGAGGTGAAAATATAAACCAGGAAGAAGAAGGGGAGATTGAGGAGGAACAACCTGAAGTGGCTCAACCTTTAAGAAGGAGTACATGATAAGGAATCCTCTCTCCAACTGGGTTAATACAAGGGTATACTACAATGCACAAGCAGTTGAGCATCCTACCCAAGTTGTTTGTTCACTGACGCATTACCCTGAAGAGCATTATTCCTTCATGACTAGTCTGGATGAGAGTGAGTTACCAAGATCCTATGAAGAAGCTATGCAAGACAAAGAATGGAGGGAATCAGTTGGTGCTGAAGCAGATGCAATGATCAATAATGATACTTGGTATGAAAGTAAGCTGGCAAAGGGGAAGAAAGCTGTATCTAGCAGATGGATATTCACCATCAAGTATCTTGCAAATGGGAAGATTGATAGGAAGAAGACCAGACTGGTGGCCAGAGGGTTTACTCAAACTTATGGAGAGGACTACATTGATATGTTTGCTCCAGTTGCCAAACTCCATACAATCAGAATAGTGATATCTCTTGCTGTGAGTCTAGAATGGGGTCTTTGGCAAATGGATGTGAAGAATTCCTTCTTGCAAGGAGAACTTGAAGATGAAGTCTATATGCATCCTCCTCCTGGTCTTGAGCATTTGGTCAAAGAGGGAAACATGCTAAGGCTGAAGAAGGCCATATATGGTCTCAAACAATCGCCTAGAGCATGGTACACCAAACTGAGCACAACTCTGAATGGGAAAGACTTCAAGAAGTCAGAACTCGACCACACCCTCTTCACCTTGACCACCCCATCAGGTATTGTAGTCCTTCTTGTGTATGTTGATGATATCATCATCACAGGAAGTGACAAGGATGGAATTCAATCTAACAAGGACTTTTTAAAGTCTGTTTTTGAGATTAAAGATTTGGGTGAAATGAAATACTTCCTTGGAATTGAGATATGTAGATCCAAGGAAGCTTTGTTTCTTTCCCAAAGGAAATATACACTTGATCTTTTGAAAGATGCAGGTAAAGTTGGACGAAAGACAGTGAAAACACATTTGGAAGTTGGGAATAAGGTTCCACGTGAGGGGGAGATTGAAGATAGCCAACCATTTGAAGATGCCAAGCTCTATAGGAAGCTTGTTGGTAAGTTGATTTAATTAACCATTACACGTCCTGACATATGTTTTGCTGTGAATCAGGTGAGCCAACATAGCAAGGACCAAAGGAGCATCATTGGAACATGGTGAATATGGATCCTGATGTATCTGAATTGCTCAACAGAACAAGGAGTGTGGATGGGGTGTAACAAGAGCACTTAAGTAGTAGGATATTGTGATGCGGATTGGGCTGGAGACAGAACAGATAGGAAGTCAACCACTGGCTATTGCACATTCATTGGTGGGAACTTAGTTACTTGGAAGAGCAAGAAGCAGAAGGTGGTGTCATGTTCAAGTGCTGAAGTTGAGTACAGGGCCATGTTGAAGCTGACTAATGAGCTAGTTTGAATCAAGGGTATACTGAAGCACTTGGAGATAGACCAATCCACACCAATGACCATGCATTGTGATAATCAAGCAGCAATCCACATTGCATCCAACTTGGTGTTTCATGAGAGAACCAACCACATTGAGGTTGACTGCCATAAGGTGACGCAGATGATAGTCCAAGGAGTGATTCTACCTTGTTACACACGGAGTGAAGATCAGTTGGCTGATGTATTCACTAAAGCTCCAAGACATAAGACACTTGAGTCCATTCATCACAGATTGGGACTCAGTGATCTTACCAGGCTCAACTAGTTCCTATTGTCATGAGGTCTTTACTCTTTTCCTTGCTATGGTTTTATCCCTAAGGAGGGTTTTCTTTGGCAAGGTTTTTAATGAGGAAGATCTCATGACATCCAAGCTTGACCGGTTCCCTTGGTCAAGCTTGAGGGGGAGTGTTGAACCAAATAAGAAATGGGGTTACAAGTAATTGATGAAGGTTGAAGAAGGTTGAGGAATGGTTTGAAGAGGAGTTTTCCGTACAAGTCCGTACAAGAAGGCCGTACAAGTGACCGTACAACTTGAGTGTCAACCAAGGCAAGAGGAGAGGACAAGTTAACCCGGGGTAAAGCAAGAGAAGTTACCCGCATTGCGATCAACCTTTACTCAGCTCACCACTCGTCCAAGTGCAATGAACCCTAGGGATAAGGTTAGTCCCCGCCTGGACAGGCTGGCTAAGACCATATGGTCAAGATGCCAAAGGAGTCAAGCGTGCAAAGCTTCTCCTCCATGCATTTCAAATTAGACCCTCCTCCGGTTTCGACTCCACATGCTTAGGGTTGAAACCTTATCTTTTATCCGTCAAGTGTTCTTCAGCTCCCAAATGGGTTCTTGAGCAAATCGTCTCCTAATCTGTTAAACTATCTCTTAATCTCTTCTAATCTCTCTATTCTACTCTATCATACTCGTATACACTCAGATTCTACTCATTCTTTCAAATATCATAGGAGTTATGATGAATAAGTTAGCCCACTTTTAACCGAAGTGATTCCAGTTTATCCTGTTTGTAGATTTGGAATTTCTTCTTGATTCTAATTAAACCAGAATGAATCACGATGTCAAAAGCTTGATTCGGAATCATAAATCAGTGGATATTCACCCTGAATTTGAATCAATATCATAGGATTTCTGATAAAGAATCTATCCCACTTTTAACCGAAGTGATTCCAATTAACCATGTTAGGATATTTGGAAATTTCCTCTGGATTCTAATTAGCCCAGATTGATTCACGATTTAAGAAGCTTGATTTGGAATCATAAATCACCTGAGAAACACCTTTAATTTGAATCAATATCATAGGACTTATGATGAAGAAGTTATCCCACTTCTAACAGAAGTGATTCCAGTTTACCCTTTTTGGAGATTTGGCAATTTCTTCTTGATTCTCAACAAACCATGATGAATCACGATGAGAGAAGCTTGATTTGGAATAAAAAATCAGTGGATATTCACCCTGAAGTTGAATCAATATAATAGGAGTTATGATGAAGAAGTTATCCCACTTTTAACCGAAGTGATTCCAGTTTACCCTGTTTGGAGATTTGGTAATTACTTTTTTATTCTAATCAAACCAGAATGAATCAAGATGTACGAATCTTGATTTGGACTCATAAATCAGTGGATAATCACCCTGAAGTTGAATCAATATCACAGGAATTATGATGAGGAAGTTATCTCACTTTTAGCTGAAGTGATTCTAGTTTACCATGTTTTGAGATTTGACAATTTCTTGTTGATTCTAAACCAAACAGACTGAATAAAGATGTAAGAAGCTTTATTTGGACTAAGAAATCAGTGGATAATCACCCTGAAATTTAACCAATACCATAGGAGTTATAATGAAAAAGTGATCCCACTTTTAACCGAAGTGATTTGAGTTTATCCTGTTTGGAGATTTGGAAATTTCTTCCTGATTCTAATCAAACCATAATGAATCAAGATGTAAGAAGCTTGATTTGGACTCATAAATAAGTGGATATTCACCCTCAAGCTGAATCAATATCGTAGGAGTTATGATGAAGAATTTATAACACTTTTAACCGAAGTGATTCTAGTTTACCCTGTTTGGAGATTTAAAAATTTCTTCTTGATTCAAATCAAACCAGAATGAATAAAGATGCAAGAAGCTTGATTTGGACTAAAAAATCAGTGGATAATCACCATGAAGTTGAACCAATATCATAGGAGTTATGATGAAGAAGTTATCCCACTTTTAACCGAAGTGATTCCAGTTTACCCTGTTTGGAGATTTGACAATTTCTTCTTTATTCTAATCAAAACATAATGAATCACAATTTCAAAAGCTTGATTTGGACTCATAAATCAGTGGATATTCACCCTGAAGTTGAATCAATATCATAGGAGTTATGATGAAGAAGTTATCCCACTTTTAACCGAAGTGATTCAAGTTTATCATGTTTGGATATTTTGCAATTTCTTCTAGATTCTAATGAAACCAGAATGAATCACGATGTAAGAAGCTTGAATTGGAATCATAAATCACTGTAGAATTACCCTGAAGTTGAATCAATATCATAGGACTTATGATGAAGAAGTTATACCACTTTTAACCAAAGTAATTCTAGTTTACCCTGTTTGGAGATTTGGCAATTTCTTCTTGATTCTAATCAAACCAGAATGAATCAAGATGAAATAAGATTGATTTATACTCAAAAATCATTGGATAATCACCCTGAAGTTGAATCAATATCATACGAGTTATGATGAAGAAGTTATCCCACTTTTAGCCGAAGTGATTCCAGTTTACCATGTTTGGAGATTTGGCAAATTCTTCTTGATTCTAATCAAAAAATAATGAATCAAGATGTGAGAAACTTTTTTTGGACTCATAAATCAGTGGAAAATAACCCTGAAGATGAACCAATACCATTGGAGTTATGATGAAGAAGTTATCCCACTTTTAACCGAAGTGATTTGAGTTTACCCTGTTTGGAGATTTGGCAATTTCTTCTTAATTCTAATCAAATAAGAATGAATCACGATGTAAGAATCTTAATTTGGACTCATTAACCCGTGGATAATAACCCTGAAGTTTAATCAATATCATAGGAGTTACGATGAAGAAGTTATCCCACTTTTAACCGAAGTGATTCCAGTTTATCATGTTTGGAGATTTGGCAATTTCTTCTTGATTCTAATCATACCAGAATGAATCAAGATTTAAGAAGCTTGTTTTAACTCATAAATCAGTGGATAATCACCCTGAAGTTTAATCTATATCATAGGAGTTATGATGAAGAAGTTATCCCACTTTTAGTTGAAGTGATTCTAGTTTACCCTGTTTTGAGATTTGGGAAGTTCTTGTTAATTCTAATCAAACCATAATGAATAAAGATGTAAGAAGGTTTATTTGGACTGACCGTCGTCCCAAACAAATCTTTTGTTTCCTCGTAGGAGCTCGAAGAACGGGAGGCACTTGTCTGTGGATCGGGAGATAAATCGATTCAAAGCTGCAATTCGGCCGGTTAATCGTTGGACTTCTTTGCTGTTTTGGGACTCGGGAGCTCGATGATTGCTGAGATCTGCTTCGGGTTGGCTTCAATGCCCCTTTGAGTGACGATATAGCCCAGAAACTCCCCGGACATTACTCCGAATGTGCATTTAGTCGGATTGAGCTTCATTCCATACTTGTTGAGGATGAGGATACATTGTTCCAGATGCGCGAGGTGATTGGTTGCTCGTAAGGACTTGACGAGCATGTCATCGATGTATACTTCCATCGTGGTGCCTAGTTTCTCGGCGAACATCTTGTTAATTAGTCGCTGATAGGTTGCGCCAGAATTTTTGAGACCGAAAGGCATGACTTTTTAGCAGTATGTACCGCGATCGGTGATGAACGCAGTCTTCTCGCGGTCGTCTGGGTGCATCAAATTTGGTTGTACCCAGAGAAGGCGTCCATGAAGCTAAGGAGCACGTTTCCAGAGGTGGATTCAACTAAGCGGTCGATGTGCGGGAGCGGGAAGCTATCCTTAAGGCAAGCCTTGTTGAGATCAGTAAAATCAACGCAGACACGGCATTTGCCATTTTTCTTATGGACGACAACCGGGTTCGCGAGCCACTCGGGATACTGAACTTCAGAAATGAAACCGGTCGAGAGCAAGCGATCAACTTCGTCATTTACAGCCTTAGCACGCTCGGGTCCGAGCTTCCGTCGTTTTTGGCGTACCAGCTTGAAAGTTGGATCTACGTTGAGTTCATGAACAGTCACGGCTGGATCGATCCACGGCATGTCGGTTTTCGTCCAGGCAAAGGTTGAGGCGTTGCTTGTGAGGAAGGAGATTATACAATCTTTGTGGTCGTCGGCTAAATAGGCTCCTACTCGAACCGTTATGCTCGGGTCGGCGGGATCGATGCTGATATCAACAATTTCTTCTTTAAGCGGGTAGAGTTTCTCAATCGGTCGGGCCACCGTGTTGACATGTGGATTAGGCCGGCGAGCTTTGATTTCATTGACTAGTAGGTCGCGGGCTGCAAGTTGGTCGCCTCGGATCATGAGTATGCGACCATTGGCTCCGGGAAATTTGATACATTGATGGTAGGTAGAAGGGATTGCCTTCATGGAATGGATCCAAGGGGTCCCGAGGATCACGTTGTAAGGTGCGCAGACATTGATAATGGAGAACTTAACGTGTCTAGTTATCCCTCGAACGGATACATCGAGTCGTATCGTCCCCAACACCGTTTCAGATGATCCATTAAAGCCTGTAAACGCTCTAGTGGATGCCTTGATTTGACGAGTGTCGACGCGCATCTTATCCAAGGTCGCTTGAAAAATTAGATCGACGGAGCTACCGGTGTCGACGAGTATCTTGGTTACCTCGTAGTCGCCGATTCCGAGTTCGACGAGGAGAGGATCGTTGTGAGGAACATGGACTCCGGCCAAATCCGCGGTGGAGAAAGTTTTTGAGATCATTCTCTGGAACGGATGGCCAGTTTTTGGAGACGTTGGCTTTGCGAAGAAATTACTTGACAGAACAAACCGAGTCGTCGCAGGGTGGGAATCCTCCCATGATGACACTCAGCCTAGTCTCCTGGGTATCGGATGCGGTACTGCAGAGTTTATGAAGTTTAACCCGATGGTCGGGGACAGTTGAGTTTAGACGAGCGCAGAGGTCTGTGACTCTGGAGTTGAGTTTTGTGCGCAGATCGAGAGGACCTTGATCCAGTTGCTCGCGTGCATCTGCTACCTTCGAGTTGAGTTTGGTTCGCAGATCAAGAGGTCCTTGATCCAGTTGCTCGCGCGTATCTGCGGCCTTCGAGTTGAGTTTGGTTCGCAGATCAAGAGGTCCTTGATCCAGTTGCTTGCGCATATCTGCGGCCTTCGAGTTGAGTTTTGCGCGCAGATCGCGAGGACCTTGATCCAGTTGCTCGCGCGTATCTGCGGCCTTCAAGTTGAGTTTTACTCGTAGATCGGCTCTGTTGTCGTCATTCGGCTGAGGATTCTGTGAGTGAAAGGGAGCTTTTCTTTTGAGCGTAGTTCAAAGATCATGGTGAGGTGGTTCCTCGGTCGTGGGCGATTTAGAAGAACCGGCGAGGATGGTAAATATCTTACGTCGGGACTTGGGTTTATCGTCATCAGAGGATGACTGACCGTACTGGCGAGCGACAATCGGTTCGGACCGTCGTGAGGGCTCTGCGTCGTGCATGCGCTGGGGATTCATCTTTTTGTCTTTAGTTTTGGACTAGATCTTACTGCTCTTGTGTTGTTTTGATCGAGCATGATCGATGTGTGTCTGGCCGTTAGAGAAGGCCGCTAGTAAGAGCTCGTGCAATTGCTTGCACTCCTTGGTGTCGTGCCCCTTGACCTTATGGTAGTCGCAGTACTTGTTTTCGTCGAAGGTCGTTTGGGAAACGTTTGCAGTGCCAGTTCGTGGAGGGATGACTTTGCCATCGCTGTCCCTTTCCCAGACATTCCATCCTGGCTCGCGGACGGCCATCGCGGTCCCGGAAGCTTCGTCTCCCGCGACAGCGTATACGGTGGATTTGTTCTTGTCGCCTCTGGCATAGGGCGCGTGTTTCCGCGTCTCAAGAGGAGTGTCCGCTGATTTAGGAGCCCTCTGCTTGGCTTTATTCTGCTTTGTATAGAACGCGCGTTTATCTTCCTCGAGCATGATGAAGTTTTGGCGCGATGAAGAGCGTCTTGCAGGGACACAGTGGGGTGAGAGTAGAGGTTTTTGCGGAACTCGGAGTGGATCCACAGTGTATGTCGTAGGGCCTCGACAGCGGTTTTGTCATTAACCTGGACACTGGAGACGACTTGCTTGAAGCGTGCCATATAGTCTTTGAGGCTCTCGGATGAACCTTGGGACATTTTCCACATGTCAGAGATGGGAGCTCCGTCGCGAGTGAACATGACGTAGTGCTTTAGGAAGGCGGCGGAGAGGACGTGGAAGTTATCGATAGAACCTTCAGCAAGCCTAGAGAACCACATCAGAGCCGGGCCAGAGAGGCTTTCGACGAAGAGCTGGCAAGAACCAGCATCTTTTTCTTTGTCGCTAAAGTGGGCGCGGGCGACAGCGATGTTGAATGTTGTCTTATGGTCGGTAGGGTCTGAGTCACCGGTGTACGGCTGGATAGGGAGATTCTCTGTTTGTCGGATCTTTACGTCTGTAATCCAACGAGTGAAGGGGTTGCGCAGGGTGCCTTCAAGGACTCTTTCGATCTCCGGGGCCGAGCTGGTCACGCGGTGTATCTTTGAGTGTATATCCCGGAGTGAGTGTTGAAGCTGCTCTATCTGTCGTCTCGTTGTGGGATCTGAGAGGTCAGATGTCAGATCTGAGCCGATGGCTGCCTGTTCCGTCGGCGATGTTGGAGGAAGGGCCTCCTGCCCAGGAGCGCCGGTAAGAGGGTTGACAGAGAAGAGCTGTCGGCGGACAGTAGGTGGGTTGCTTGTGGCCCCAAGAGGAGGGGATAGGGCGGCGGCGAGGATGTCGAGTCGCTCATTCGTCGCCTTCTGTACCTCGTCCTGCTGGGCGAAACGAGCCAGAAGGGTGTCCATGATTTCGGTCATGGTTGGTGCGGCGGCGACGGGCGCTGGTCACTCGTCGGTAGTTGCTTCGTCGGTGTTCATCGTCTAAGTCGGAACGTTACTTCGGCGTGACCCCACGATGGGCACCAAATGTTAGATCTGGGGTTGGTCGGGTGATTTTTACAAAGATCTAGTTCGATTTGTGGGTTTACTTGCGAAGACGTTTTGTAACTTAAACTGATTTGTTCTTTTGATTTGATGTTTAACAAAGGTCTTTTCGAGTTTACAATGTTTTGTTCTTAGGTCTAGCCAAAAAAACTGCCCTTTTTACTGTGTCCTTTCCTCCATTTTATAACTCCTCTCAAGTCATGTTCGCCGTAGCTCGTGGTTCACCTCCTGATGGGCCAGGCTTTTTCGTGGACCGACCAATAACTCGACGCGGGCTAGGGCGGACCAGCTCAAACGGCTCGCGGTGTCGGGGTCACGTCACACTGCGGGTGTTTGGTTCGTACGACCAACTCTCTATCGGCTCGGGGCTGAGCCGTCGTTCCTTGCTCGAGGTGCTCCAGCTTCTTGGGCCGAATTTTCACCCGATGGGCCTTGAGGAGGGATGTAATCCATCTCCAACACCAGTGTTAGAGCACATTGGTTCATCTCCTTCAGTTGAGAAGTGGGCTCTAGCATCTTGGTACTGGTTCCTGAACTTGTTTGGCTTCTACTTCCAGCACTTATCCTTCATTTGGCCCTTCTTCTTACAATGATCACATGTCAAGACCCTCCTATCATCTGGTTTGTAAACTCATTTGTTTGCTACTGGTCCTTCAGCTTGGTTACTCATAACCAACTCGCATTTGCCTCCAAATAAGCCAAGAAATCCTTGTTCCTTCTGAATCTGAGCACACACTTCTTCAAGGCTTGGTAGCTTGTCTGCTCTCAGTATGTGCTTGATTAGATCATTGTAGGTTGGATTTAGAGTGAGGAGCAACCCAAACACCTTATCCTGCTCTCTCCTCTCATTCAAGACTGAGGGTTATATGGTATGTGGTTTAAGCATCTCCAGCTCTTCCCACAATGACCTAAACTTCCCAAAATGGACTGTAAAATCCATGTCTTCTTGACTGAGGGAGTTTATAGCTTTCTTTACTTCAAAAACTCGAGTAAGGTTTGATAAATTACCATAGACCTTGTATAGAGTTTCCCACAAATCTTTGGAGCTTTCACAGTATGAATAAGCTTCCAAAATGGCTGGATCCAGAGAGTTCTGGATGAGAGACAACACCATGAGATCCTCCTGAACCCATTTGCCTTCATCAATCACCACCATCTCCTTTCCATCTTTTCCTTGGACAATTTGTTTTGGAGCTTCTCCACTTGAGACATGACTCCATAAACCTCTTCCTCCAAGGGCAGTCTTCATGATGAACCCCTGATGAGGAGATCATTTTGTCCCATATACTTTTGAAGGAAGATCTGATGGTTTTGAGAGAGACTTGGTTGGTTTTGATGATGATGGATGGATTGATTGGATGATCTTCAGAAATGATCTATGAACTGATCAGATCTTGTGTAGATGTATCCTTGATCAAGAGAATGAACTCTGTTTGTGATCAAAGACAAGTTTTGCTTGCAGAGAATTTACTCCTAGCAATCAGTGTTCATGGATGAACAAGGGATTCATAGATTTAGAGAGAATTTTTGATAAAAAGGTGAATCAATCTTATTCTGGTCGTCCATCCCTTTATATAGGAGATACAAGTTGTAGAAATTAAGAACTTTAGAAACTAGGAATGTAGACTTGATTTTGGACCAAAATAAGTGTTTTGTTTTATGTCTCTTTGCCTGACCACGACCTTGACTTTCTTGCTGACTCCCTCTTGGTATTCTTGGTGAGAATGAGCTTGAAATGGACTGAACAAAGGGCTGGTCGAATTTGGCTTGAAACAAACCCATAATGAATTTGCTATGAACTCTCCATGGGCTGCAATACTTCTTCTTGAGAAACTTGATCCAAAACACATCCAAATGGTTTCTTGGACTTGAATTTCGTGGCTGATTCATCAGAAAGAGATAATGGATCCTTAACTTTGGGTTTGGACTTCTTTTGGGCTGAGAGAAACAAATCTGATCCATCTTCTTTTTTTGGGCCAAAAATCACTTGTCCAGCTAGGTTCATGGCAGCTTCAGTGTCACTCTCATTCAGATCAGCTCGTCCTTGTGTAGTGTCACTCAGCTGGTTCAGCTCCAAGTTCAGCTCATTCAGCTCTAAGGTAGTGTCACTTAGCTCATCCAGCTCATTTAGCTCAATCACACTCACATCAGCTTGTGTTAGCTCAGTATGCTCGCTTTTCTTCCATCCTGGTTTGTCCTTTGTTTGATGATCACCTGGCTCGGCCATGGTTACATCACTTCACCAATCTCGACCATAGAAGGTAATTAACTCCCTTCAAAGTTACTGGAATGGTCACAAGTTTAGTGTTCTCCATTTTTTTTTGCTATAAGTTTTTGGGTAAGAGAAACTGAAACAGAGAGTATGAAACATAGTAGAATAGAGAGCTTTGCGGAAGTAGAATAGGTTTCAAGAGCTTTGAGGCTCTGATACCATGGGATTTTTAGAGAATATAGGAGAGATTAGACTGGAAACATGATGACCTTGCTCAAGAACATGAAGAACAACAAGAGAGAGAAGGGATTTCGTGTGAGAGAGGGAGAGAAGCAAAGAATAGAGAAGTGAATAGTTTATTCAACTTGCTTGTCTTGGTTCCAGGAACCATTACATAAATAGGGAGACAAATATGTTAGGAAAATATTAAACAAAGAGGTATCCAAGAATAAGAATAAACAATAGGGGAAGAGTCCAACTATCTTGGGCAGAGTCTTCAGAGAGAAAGTGACCTGTCTTGGGCAGAGTCTTCAGAGAGAAAGCGACCTGTTTTGGGCAGAGTCTTCAGAGAGAAAGAGACTTGTCCCAGTGGCTGTATGGACCACTCTTCTTTAGTTCTTCACGTGAAGTAGCTCCCCAACCTTTCTATTCTTCAGGCAAACTAAGGTAAGTGTTCCAGAACTATTTTTCTTAACTTTACACTTCCTTTACTTTCAAGTCACGTTGGGTGACCTAGGTTCTACGGACAGTCTTGACTCCCAAGATATCTTGAATATTTGTTTAATCCAAACCAACTGATTTCCTCTTGCATCTTATTGCTTCATCTCAACACTTTTAACCGAAGTGATTCCAGTTTACCATGTTTGGAGATTTGGCAATTTCTTCTTGATTCTAATCAAACAATAATGAATCAAGATGTAAGAAGCTTGATTTGGACTCATAAATCAGTGGATAATGACCTGAAGTTTAATCAATATCATAGGAGTTATGATGAAGAACTTATCCCACTTTTAACCGGGTGATTCCAGTTTACCCTGTTTGGAGATTTGGCAATTTCTTCTTGAGTCTAATTACACCAGAATGAATCAAGATGCAAGAATCTTGATTTGGACTCAAAAATCAGTGGGTAATTACCCTGAAGTTGAATCAATATCATAGGAGTTATGATGAAGAAGTTATCTCACTTTTAGCCAAAGTGATTTCAGTTTACCACGTTTTGAGATTTGGTAATTTCTTCTTAATTGTAAACAAACCAGAATGAATAACGATGTAAGAAGATTGATTTGGACTCATAAATCAGTGGATAATCAACCTGAAGTTGAATCAATATCATTTATGATGAAGAAGTTATCCCACTTTTAACCAAAATGATTCCAGTTTACCATGTTTGGAGATTTGACAATTTCTTCTTGATTCTAATCAAACCAGAATGAATCAAGATGCAAGAATCTTGACTTAGACTCAAAAATCAGTGGATAATCACACTGAAGTTGAATCAATATCATAGGAATTATTATGAAGAAGTTATCCCAGTTTTAGCCGAAGTGATTCTAGTTTACCCAGTTTTGAAATTTGACAATTTCTTTTTGATTCTAATAAAACCAGAATGAATAAAGATGTAAGAAGCCTTATATGGACTCATAAATCAGTGGATAATCACCCTGAAGTTGAACCAATATCATAGGAGTTATGATAAAAAAGTGATCCCACTTTTAACCGAAGTGATTTCGGTTTACCCTGTTTGGAGATTTGGCAATTTCTTACTAATTCTAATCAAACCATAATGAATCACGATGTAAGAAGCTTGATTTGGACTCATAAATCAGTGGATATTAACCCTGAAGCTGAATCAATATCATAGGATTTATGATGAAGAAGTTATCCCTCTTGTAGCCGAAGTGATTTCAGTTTACCATGTTTGGAGATTTGGCAATACTTCTTGATTTTAATCAAACCAGAATGAATCAAGATTAAAGAATATTTATTTGGATTCATAAATCAGTGGATAATCAACCTGAAGTTAAATCAATATCATAGGATTTATGATGAAGAAGTTATCCCACTTTTAACCGGGTGATTCTAGTTTACCCTGTTTGGAGATTTGACAATTTCTTCTTGACTCTAATCAAACCAGAATGAATAAAGATGAAAGAAGCTTGATTTGGACTCAAAAATCAGTGGATAATCACCATGAAGTTGAATCAATATCATAGGAGTTATGATGAAGAAGTTATCCCACTTTTAATCGAAGTGATTCCAGTTTACCATGTTTGGAGATTTGACAATTTCTTTTTGATTCTAATCAAAGAATAATGAATCACAATTTAAGAAACTTGATTTGGACTCATAAATCAGTGGATATTCACCCTGAAGTTGAATCAATATCATAGGAGTTATGATGAAGAAGTTATCCCACTTTTAACAGAAGTGATTCCAGTTTATCCTGTTTGGAGATTTGACAATTTCTTCTTGATTATAATGAAACCAGAATGAATCACGATGTAAGAAGTTTGAATTGTAGTCATAAATCACTGTAAATCACCCGAAAGTTGAACCAATATCATAGGAGTTATGACGAAGAAGTTTTCCCACTTTTAACCGAAGTTATTTTAGTTTACCCTGTTTGGAGGTTTGGCAATTTCTCCTTAATTCTAATCAAACCAGAATGAATAGATGTAAGAATCTTTATTTGGACTCAAAAATCAGTGGATAATCACCGTAAAGTTGAATCAATATCATAGGAGTTATGATGAAGAAGTTATCCTACTTTTAACCGAAGTGATTCCAGTTTACCATGTTTGGAGATTTAACAATTTCTTTTTGATTCTAATCAAAGCATAATGAATCAAAATTTAAGAAACTTGATTTGGACTCATAAATCAGTGGATATTCACCCTGAAGTTAAATCAATATCATAGGAGTTATGATGAAGAAGTTATCCCACTTTTAACCGAAGTGATTCCAGTTTACCCTGTGTGGAGATTTGACAATTTCTTCTTGATTCTAATCAATACAGAATGAATCAAGATGAAAGAAGATTTATTTGGACTCATATATCAGTGGATAACACCCTGAAGTTTAACCAATATCATAGGAGTTATGATGAAGAAGTTATCCCACTTTTAACCAAAGTGATTCCAGTTTACCCTGTTTGGAGATTTGGTAATTTCTTAATGATTCTAATCAAACCAGAATGAATAAACATTTAAGAAGCTTGATTTAAAATCATAAATCAGTGGATAATGACCTGAAGTTTAATCAATATCATAGGAGTTATGATGACAAAGTTATCCCACTTTTAACTGGGGTGATTCCAGTTTACCCTGTTTGGAGATTTGATAATTTCTTCTTGTTTTTAATTAAACCAGAATGAATCAGGATGCAAGATTCTTTATTTGGACTCAAAAATAAGTGGATAATTACCATGAAGTTCAATCAATATCATAGGAGTTATGATGAAGAAGTTATCCCACTTTTAGGCGAAGTGATTCCAATTTACTACGTTTTGAGATTTGTCAATTTCTTCTTAATTGTAAACAAACCAGAATGATTGAAGATGTAAGAAGCTTGATTTAGACTCATAAATCGGTGGATAATCACCATGAAGTTTAATCAATATCATAGAAGTTATGATGAAGAAGTAATCCCACTTTTACCCGAAGTGATTCCAGTTTACCCAGTTTAGAGATTTGACAATTTCTTCTTGATTCTAATCAAACCAGAATGAATCAATATGCAAGAATCTTGAATTAGACTTGATTCTAATCGAACCAGAATGAATCAATATGCAAATTGTAGTCATAAATCACTGTAAATCACCCGAAAGTTGAACCAATATCATAGGAGTTATGACGAAGAAGTTTTCCCACTTTTAACCGAAGTTATTTTAGTTTACCCTGTTTGGAGGTTTGGCAATTTCTCCTTAATTCTAATCAAACCAGAATGAATAGATGTAAGAATCTTTATTTGGACTCAAAAATCAGTGGATAATCACCGTAAAGTTGAATCAATATCATAGGAGTTATGATGAAGAAGTTATCCTACTTTTAACCGAAGTGATTCCAGTTTACCATGTTTGGAGATTTGACAATTTCTTCCTAATTCTAATCAAACCATAATGAATAATGATATAAGAAGCTTGATTTGGACTCATAAATCAGTGGATATTCACCCTGAATCTGAATCAATATCATAGGAGTTATGAAGAAGAAGTTATCCCACTTTTAACCGAAATGTTTCCAGTTTACCATGTTTGGAGATTTGGCAATTTCTTCTTGTTTCTAATCAAACCAGAATGAATCAAGATGTAAGAAGCTTGATTTGGAATCATAAATCAGTGGATAATGACCTGAAGTTTAATCAATATCATAGGAGTTATGATGACGATGGTATCAGGGTGATTTCTGTTTACCCTGTTTGGAGATTTGGCAATTTCTTCTTGATTTTAATTAAACCAGAATGAATCAAGAGTCAAGAATATTGGCTTGGAATCAAAAATCAGTGGATAATTACCTTCAGTTGAATCAATATCATAGGAGTTATGATGAAGAAGTTATCCCACTTTTAGCCGAAGTGATTCTAATCTACCCCGTTTTGAGATTTGGCAATTTCTTCTTAATTGTAAACAAACCAGAATGAATGAAGATGTAAGAAGCATGATTTGGACTTATAAATCTGTGGATAATAACCCTGAAGTTGTATCAATATCATGGAAGTTATGATGAAGAAGTAATCCCACTTTTAACCGAAGTGATTCCAGTTTACCCTGTTTGGAGATTTGACAATTTCTTCTTGATTCTAATCAAACCAAAATGAATCAATATGCAAGAATCTTGACTTAGACTCAAAAATCAGTGGATAATCACACTGAAGTTGAATCAATATCATAGGAATTATGATGAAGAAGTTATCTCACTTTTAACCGAAGTGATTCTAGTTTATCATGTTTGGAGATTTTACAATTTCTTCTTGATTCTAATCAAACCGGAATGAATCAAGATGCAAGAAGCTTGATTTGGACTCAAAAAGCAGTGGATAATCACCATGAAGTTGAATCAATATCATAGAAGTTATGATGAAGAAGTTATCCCACTTTTAACCGAAGTGATTCCAGTTTACCATGTTTGGAGATTTGACAATTTCTTCTTGATTCTAATCAAAACATAATGAATCACAATATAAGAAGCTTGATTTGGACTCATAAATCAGTGGATATTCACCCTGAAGTTGAATCAATATCATAGGAGTTATGATGAAGAAGTTATCTCACTTTTAACAGAAGTGATTCCAATTTACCCTGTTTGGAGATATGACAATTTCTTCTTCATTCTAATCAAACCAAAGTGAATCAATATGCAAGAATCTTGACTTAAACTCAAAAATCAGTGGATAATCACACTGAAGTTCAATCAATATCATAGGAATTATGATGAAGAAGTTATCCCACTTTTAGCCGAAGTGATTCTAGTTTACCCTGTTTTGAGATTTGACAATTTCTTGTTGATTCTAATAAAACCAGAATGAATCAAGATAAAAGAAGCTTGATTTGGACTCAAAAATCATTGCATAATCACACTGAAGCTGAATCAATATCATAGGAGTTATGATGAAGAAGCTTGATTTTGAGTCATAAATCAGTGGATATTCTTGGAGATGAATCAATATCATAGGAGTTATGATGAAGAAGTTATCCCACTTTTAACAGAAGTGGTTCCAATTTATCTTTTTTGGAGATTTTACAATTTCTTCTTGATTCTAATGAAACCAAAATGAATCACGATGTAAGAAGCTTGAATTGGAATCATAAATCACTATAGAATCACCCTGAAGTTGAATCAATATAGTAGAACTTATGATTAAGAAGTTATCCCACTTTTAACCGAAGTGATTTAAGTTTATCATGTTTGGAGATTTGACAATTTCTTCTTGATTCTAATCAAACCAGAATGAATCAAGATGAAAGAAGCTTGATTTGGACCAAAAAATCATTGGATAATCACCCTGAAGTTGAATCAATATCATAGGAGTTATGATGAAGAAGTTATCCCAATTTTAGCCGAAGTGATTCCAGTTTACAATGTTTGGAGATTTGGCAATTTCATCTTGAATCTAATAAAAAAAGAATGAATAAAGATGTAATAAGCATGATTTGGACTCATAAAACAGTGGATAATCACCCGGAAGTTGAACCAATATCATAGGAGTTATGATGAAGAAGTTATCCCACTTTTAACCGAAGTGATTCCAGTTTATCCTGTTTGGAGATTTGACAATTTCTTCTTTATTCTAATGAAACCAGAATAAATCACGATGTAAGAAGCTTGAATTGGAATCATAAATCACTGTAGAAAGTTGAATCAATATCATAGGACTTATGATAAAGAAGTTATCCCATTTTAACCGAAGTGATTCTAGTTTACCCTATTTGGAGATTTGACAATTTCTTCTTGATTCTAATAAAACCAGAAAGAATCAAGATGAAAGAAGGTTTATTTGGACTTAAAAATCATTGGATAATTACCTTGAAGTTGAATCAATATCATAAGAGTTATGATGAAGAAGTTATCCCACTTTTAGCCGAAGTTGTTCCAGTTTACCGTGTTTGGAGATTTGGCAATTTCTTCTTGATTCTAATAAAAAAAGAATGAATCAAGATTTATGAAGATTGATTTGGAATCATAAATAATTAGATAATCACCCTGAAGTTGAACCAATATCATAGGAGTTATGACGAAGAAGTTATCCCACTTTTAACCGAATTGATTTCAGTTGAACCTGTTTGGCGATTTTGTAATTTCTTCTTAATTTTAATCAAATCAGAGTGAATCACGATGTAAAAATATTCATTTGGACTCATAAATAAATGGATAATCACCCTGAAGTTGAGTCGATATCATAGGAGTTATGATGAAGAAGTTATCTCATTTTTAACCGAAGTGATTCCAGTTTACCCAATTTGGAGATTTGAAAATTTCTTCTTGATTAAAATCAAACCATAATAAATCAAGATGCAAGAAGCTTGAATTAGACTCAAAAATCAGTGCATAATCACACTGAATTTGAATCAATATCATAGGAATCATGATGAAGAAGTTATCCCACTTTTAGCCGAAGTGATTCTAGTTTACCCTGTTTTGAGATTTGGTAATTTCTTGTTGATTCTAATAAAACCAGAATGTATAAAGAGGCAAGAAGCTTTACTTGGAATAAAATATCAGTGGATAATCACCCAGAAGATGAACCAATGTCATAGGAGTTATGATGAAAAAGTGATCCCACTTTTAACCAAAGTGATTTCAATTTACCCTTTTTGGAAATTTGACAATTTTTTCCTAATTCTAATCAAACCATAACGAATCGCGATGTAAGAAGCTTTATTTGGACTCATAAATCTGTGGATATTCATCCTGAAGCTGAATCAATATCATAGGAGTTATGATGAAGAAGTTATCCCACTTTTAACCGAAGTGATTCCAGTTTACCCTGTTTGAAGATTTGACAATTTCTTCTTGATTCTAATCAAACCAGAATGAATCAAGATGAAAGAAGCTTGATTTGGACTCAAAAATCAGTGGATAATAACCATGAAGTTGAATCAATATCATAGGAGTTATGATGAAGAAGTTATCACACTTTTAACCGAAGTGATTCCAGTTTACCATGTTTGGAGATTTGACAATTTCTTCTTGATTCTAATCAAAACATAATGAATCACAATTTAAGAAGCTTGATTTGGACTCATAAATCAGTGGATATTCACCCTGAAGTTGAATCAATATCATAGGAGTTATGATGAAGAAGTTATCTCACATTTAACATAAGTGATTCCAGTTTATCCTGTTCGGAGATTTTGCAATTTCTTCTTGATTCTAATGAAACCAAAATGAATCACGATGTAAGAAGATTGAATTGGAATCATAAATCACTGTAGAATCACACTGAAGTTGAATCAATATCATAGGACTTATTATCAAGAAGTTGAATCAATATCAATATCATAGGACTTATTATCAAGAAGTTGAATCAATATCACTGTAGAATCACACTGAAGTTGAATCAATATCATAGGACTTATTATCAAGAAGTTGAATCAATATCAATATCATAGGACTTATTATCAAGAAGTTGAATCAATATCAAAATCATAGGACTTATTATCAAGAAGTTAAATCACAGTAATTAGTCTGAAGTTGAATCAATATCATAGGAGTTATGATGAAGAAGTTATCTCACTTTTAGCCGAAGTGATACATGCTTACCATGTTTGAAGATTTGGCAATTTCTTCTTGATTCTAATAAAAAAAGAATGAATCAAGATGTAATAAGCTTTATTTGGACTCATAAATCAGTGGATAGTAACCCGGACGTTGAACCAATATCATAGGAGTTATGATGAAGAAGTTATCCCACTTTTAACCGAAGTGATTTCAGTTTACCCTGTTTGAAGGTTTGGCAATTTCTCCTTAATTATAATCAAACCAGAATGAATCACGATGTAAGAATCTTGATTTGACTCAAAAATCAGTCGATAATCACCCTAAAGTTGAATCAATATCATAGGAGTTATGATGAAGAAGTTATCCCACTTTTAACCGAAGTGATTCCAGTTTACCCTGTTTGGAGATTCGGCAATTTCTTCCTGATTCTAATCAAAGCATAATGAATCATGATGTAAGAAGCTTGATTTTAAATCATAAATCAGTGGATATTCACCCTGAAGTAAAATCCGTATCATTGGAGTTATGATGAAGAAGTTATCCCACTTTTAACCGAAGTGATTCCAGTTTATCCTGTGTGGAGATTTGGCAATTTCTTCTTGATCCTAATCAAACCAGATTGAATCAAGATGTAAGAAGCTTGATTTGGACTCATAAATCAGTGGATAATGACCTGAAGTTTAATCAATATCATAGGAGTTATGATGAAGAATTTATCCCACTTTTAACCGAGTGATTCCACCTTATCTTGTTTGGAGATTTGGCAATTTCTTCTTGATTCTAATTAAACCAGAATGAATCAAGATGCTAGAATCTTGATTTGGACTCAAAAATAAAGCCTCAGGCTCATCCGAAATTGCCAAACGTATTGGCTATAAAAACCATTTCTTCACCTTTTTTTTCATAACTTCATGCAAGTAAAGAGAGAGTTTTGAGAGAGAGTTGAGAAAGAGTGTTGGTTTTGTAGAGATAGACTCGCCTGAGCTAGTCGCCGGAGCAACCCAACGCCGTGATCACGTCCAGCTCGTCACCACCGACCCCCAGCCAAGGTAACCACCGGAAACCACCATGTTTTAGTTAAGTTTTGAAGCCGTTTAGTAAATCGGTCCATAACTTCCTAACCGTTGAGAATCTCGTGCATAGCAAGGGCCACCATCGCGTTCTACTCGTCGAGACGAAGCCGTAGACCCCGAAAAACGTCGCAATCGGAGCTCGGAGTCGCCGTCACGCGCCCCCCGCAAGATCGCCCTTCGCGCGCGCGTGTAAGCCACGCGCCGCCGCCTCTCGCCGGAGCGCCGCCGTCGCCTCGCCGGAGCCACCGCAGCCGACCCGCCGCCTCCCGCCGGAGGCCGCGCCGCCGCGCCTCCGCCGTCCGTCCGCGCGGTGACCGTCGGTAAGCCGCCGCTGTTCGCCGACGGTGACCGAGTCGGCGACTCGCCGGCGACTTCGGTCAAATCGCCGGGTTGACTCGCGAGTCAACCGTTACTCGGTCAACGGTCTTAGGTTGATTAGTTCGGTTATTGTTTGGTTAGCTAACACCGGCGCGTTAAAAATTAATTAGAAATTGGTTAGAGTAAACCGGTTGGTCTATTTGGGAATGATTTTCGTTGATAAAACTCGGATTGAAATCGAATCTGGTTTTGCGTTCAATTGAATTCAAATCGGTTAAGAATCAAACCGATTGGTCAAATCAAATGATTTCTGGGCAAGGTTGACGGGTGACTTTAGACCTGCGAGTTGACCGTTTTCTGTAATCGCCCGGTTTTCGCCCGTCGAAGGTCAATCTGACTCGAATCGAATCTGATGTTCAGATTTGGATCTATTTGAGCAGCTGGAGTTTATAGAGACCACTTTCCCCAGTGCCAAGTGAGGGTCTTACTTCCGAACGATTTCACCGAGCTACCTATCACCGACGCCCGCATTCGCACGTGAATTCACGTTACGTGACTTAGAACTTTAAATAAATATAGTTTATTTCTATTTGTGTTCCGTCTGCGCTGAAATCGAGTCTGTCATTGTGATTAGTTTTAGGTTGCTTGCTTATAACTCGGAACTAGGTTGGTTAGAGGCATTCAACATTTTTGCCATCGCTTCAATACGTTAAGACGTAATCTTTAGTTAGAACTGTTTGCGCCGGATACAGAGACGGACTATCTGTTCTGTCCGGATTGTAGAGGGGCCTCACGGCCAAGTACAGTCGACCGGCTGGACCGTAGTCTGTGTGGTCGATAAAGCGTCTGAGCGGTGAGCACCAGAGCACTCTCTCGGAAGTGTAGTTTGGCCTGTTAGTGGGCAGCGGGTATGTTGGACTCGCCTTAGGACCATTGTCTTGCTTCTGGGTACTTAGGGTACCGTCGTTTGACGCACTTAGAATAATTTGATATTTATTTGAGAGGCGATGTCCGTGGTATACGGACTTCGGGTAGCATCCCATTACACTCACTCAGCAGACTCCCTGTTGCTCACCCCTCTTTCTTCCCCTTGCAGTGAGACCGATCAGCAGGTGATCATATCGGGACCGGTGCTATTGGGCTTTTGGGCTCGTATAGTATTTTCTATCCTTTATTCTTATCGATTTTATCGTTATTGGGCTTATCAAGCCTTTGGATGATCGCTTATGTTCATTTCGCACTTTCGGTTTACTGTTGTGGACGTTAGTTACGGATGTGATGTATCGGGCCTTGGGCGTTATATGGTTTGGAATTAGGTGGGATGAATACGTGCTGGAATTAAGTATTATTATTGCCAGTTCCGATGTTTTTCAGTAATTAGTATTAATTATATTATTTTTCGAGAAACGGGTGTCACAAGTTTTTGGTATCAGAGCGTGGGTTCCGTCCGCCCGACCCGGGATGGTGATTTCGTGGAGACTCAACGGTTTTAATCGGTTTTGATGATTTTTGCAAAGAAGGTTTTGGAATTTGGGATAAATTTTCAAAGTTAAAAACAATAGCACCATTACGTCCGGAATCGATAGAAGTTAACGATTTTGTTTCCCCTTCAGATGCCACCGAGACGAGAGTCTGTTCGTACTCAGACTCCAGAGCTGCAAGAAGGCAGGAGATTGATGATGTTCAGCCCGCAGTCCGCAGCCTGCACACCACCGACTTGATCAGATGCTTTGAGACAGATGTACAGGATGCAGCGAGACAGCCGCTCAGGAGGCAATAGCAAGGCTGTCAGAGCCGCTAGAGTAGCAGCATAGGAGGTGCTAGACAGATGGCGCAGAGCTCCGCAGTGTCCCAGATTCAGAGCAGCAGGGCCCACAGATTCATGTGCAGCCGGTCCGCCAGCCATGTCCCGCCAGTTCAGTTCCACCGGTTCAGGTTCAGCATGATCATCAGATTCCCGCTCAGCAGGTCCCTCCCTCAGGTCCATGCAGCAGAGCTCCCGTTCATCAGTCTTGATCAGGGTTTTCCCATTCCACCGCCACCACCACCTCACTATCACCCAGCTACGATGATAGTTCTTCAGGCTGACGAGGCAGATGAAAGACATGGATATGGAGCATTTCAGTGGAGCGCGGATGCCGATAGAGGCGCATATTAGAAGCTATCTGCGAGCGTAAGTGGAGATTCTCCATTGCCTACCAGAGTTCTCACTCTAGATTGCGATGCGAAGTATCGCTGTGGAGATGCACTAGTTGGTGGGATGAGTGCGTTCGAGCCCTGGAGCAGAGCATGCTACTTTTGCTGATTTATTCAGAAGTTCGATAAGAAGATACTTCCCTAAGGAGCTTGACAAGATGAGAGACGTGACTTCGCGCATGTGAGCCAGGGTAGCTTGCACCATCAGTGGAGTATGACGTTAGTCAACCGACTCGTAGCGTTGCTGGAGTGCATTCAGAGGAGACTTGATCTTAAGTTCTACGGTTGGGATGCGGATCGAGCTTCGCAACAGATGTCGCCGGTTGTCACCTATCACAGATCTGAGACTTGGTGAGAAACAGCATGCGCAGCAGAGAGGCTGTAGCAGAGAGCAGCGAAGTCTTCCAGAAGCAGCTCAGGCAAGTCTGGAAAAGCTCAGCTAGCCCAGAGCGATGTGTAGGAGACCATGTCCGATTCACCGCATTGGTCCTCGTTGCCGTCCGTCGTTCATACTGGAGTGCGCAACCGGTGCTTTTACTTGTTGCTCAGCTAGGACACGTTTCGAAGTACTGTCGGTTAAGCCATTAGATACGCCCCCAGTTAGGCAGATTGCAGCAGCAGCACCACCAGCAGGGCAAACCCGGTTTGCTTCGGGTGCAACCAGCCAGGTCACTTCATCAGAGACTGCCGAGGAGGGGTAATGCAGCACTTCCGCCACCAGCCAAGCGTTTAGCCATTGCTCCACGTGCTTTTACTACAGGAGACCCACAGGGAGCAGAGCCGATAGCGGGTATGTATCTTCATTATGATTGGTTGCGTTTGAATGTTTTGATTCTTGGTCATCATGAGTAGTTAGAAAAATCTCGTGTAGGATCGGTTTTGGTTGGAGGTGAGCCAGCTCACACGTTGTTCGACACGGGAGCTTCCCACAGCTTTGTGAGTCCGCGCGTAGTCAAGTCTTGGTCTTTTCGGGGAATCTTTCGAACCGAAGGCTAAGCAGATTCAGACCGCCGGATTGAGAAGCTAGGAGCAGTCGTATCATCGCGACGTACCGGTCATGCTTGAGGAGTTGATTTACTTGGAGACTTGACAGAGATGGAGATGAGTTTTTACGACGTTATACTTGGATGGATGGTTGACGCGACATCACGTAATCTTGGATTGTCCGAAGGCAAGAGTTAGCATCCCCAGATCAGAAGGGAGTATAATTTTCAGGGGATTCAGACATACCAAGGAGTTTCCATCGTTTCCATGTTACGTGCTGAGGAGTTGTTGGAGAGAGGATTCGAAGGGTTTTGGCAACTATTTCGATGGATAATGATGATGGGCAGCAAGAGTTGCATGATATACCAGTGGTTGCTGAGTTCGAGGATGTTTTTGAGACCTTAAAGGCCACCCCCAGCTAGAAGTAATGTTTTGACTATCGAGGTGGAACCGGGAGCAGCATCGGTTTCCCGAGCTCCTTATCGGTTAGCACTAGCAGAGATGGCTGAGTTGAAGAAGCAGCTGGAAGAGCTATCAGATAAGGGTTTCATCAGACCGAGTACTTCACCATGGAGAGCACCGGTATTATTTGTGAAGAGAAAGATGGAGTTTCAGACTTTGTATCGACTACAGGGGTTTGAACAAGGTGACCATCAAGAATAAGTTACCCGCTGCCGCGTATCGATGAGTTGTTGGATCAGTTGCAAGGAGCTTCCTGGTTTTCTAAGATTGACTTGGCATCAGGGATACCATCAGATTGCCGATAGCTGATGGGGATGTACAGAAGACGGCTTTTCGTACGCGCTATGGCCATTATGAGTTTGTTGTGATGCCATTCGGATTGACGAACGCACCGGCAGCATTCATGAAGCTGATGAATGATGTGTTTCGTGAGCATTTGGATAAGTGTGTGATCGTGTTCATTGATGATATCTTGGTTTATTCTCGGAGCAGAGAGGAACATGCAGAGCACTTGCGGATTGTATTGGGAAAGCTGAGGGAGCATCATTTGTTTGCTAAGTTGAGCAAGTGCAGCTTCTGGCAGAGGAAGATTGGGTTTCTTGGTCATGTGGTTTCAGAAGAAGGAGTTGCAGTAGATCCAGAGAAGATTACTGCCAT